>VIBL01000544.1:0-48999 GCA_008271625.1 Lutraria rhynchaena
CTAACATGTACATCACATGTGACTGATAAATGATCTTTATGTAATATTTTGAGTTACATCTTCTCAGAAACCTTTTCCTTGCACATATGATTTATTTTCCATGAAGACTTGCAAGAAATTTAACCTCCATCTGGCAGAAGAGATAGGAAGAAAACCGTTGGGTGCTCTGACTCCAGGATTTGATCTTATGGTACCAATTAAGGAATTTCTCACTGAACAGTTACCCAGTGATGCTTACGAAAAAGCTAATGGAAGATTGCACATTTCTGTGTCAAGTTTTAAATCAGGAATACCCAGAAATAAGGTGGTGTCTGAATTCAAGTCAAATGATGTTTTGATCAAGGTTTGTACTGTGAAGTTTCTGTAGAAACGTATACATCCTTCAATGTAATATTTCTGTGATACTTATTAAAAATTTTTAAATATCGAAATTTTACAAAAATTTGAAGCTTCCTTCATTTTTATGCATTGGTTTAATTCTGATCAGGCATGTACCCAGGCTAAATTGAAGTGGATTAAAGAATATGATACATTCTGAAAGGAGCTAGTTTTACCCTATCTCAGTCAAGAATTTGATTGATTTAATTTCTGATTAAAGCCATTTTGTCATCCCGATATAATTTATGCCAAATATTTAATTTTTTCATTTTTTGAATAATGATGTGTACTTGGCTGTGTACTTGCATATAGCCCTAGCCTGCTGATTAATTTTAAGCAAAAAGCTACAAACTTTTTAAATTCAGTTACATGTATATCAAGTATTGTTGAAATACTAGTTTTATGGGTTGCATCAACAGTAACAGCATTTCTTATTTCAGTATTTGGTTGCCAGTTGCTATATTCCGCTATATGCTGGGATTAGACCACCAGTTATAGACAACACAGTAAGTATATTGTAGAAGATACAACATGTGGAAGCCAGGGTAGCAAAGGAACATCTTTTGTCATGAAAACACGAATTTATTCTAGAACGGCATCAAAATCACCAGACTTATTGTCATTTTTTATATTCTTTCAATATCAACAGGGAGTGACATTCCTCATTCTCCCATCCCCTGGCCGCAACTGTGGTACCGTGGTTAGTGTGCTAAACTTGTTGCCTGGCAATCCAAGTTCAAATCCCAGTCACGGCAGGTCATACCATCTCATAGAAGAATTTTTATGATGGTTACTTTCTTATGACAGCCAGTATAATTCTGTATGTGGATTTTAGGTTAGATGGATATGGTTACTGCTAAATTACATAAAATTCTACACCAGTAGAGCTTCAGTTTTATAAGGCATCTGACTTATGTACAGTTAAACCCGTATATTGCGACCACCTTCAGGACACGAAAAATCTGTCATAATATTGAGGTGGTCTAGTTATCAAGTTGAGTTATCAGAGAGTTATGGGAAGCCAGTCCAAAAATATTTGTGTGTTTGTTTTTATGTCACTTATTGTCACTGGGGTTTAACGCCGTTTTTCAACATCTTTTCAGTTATATACGGCGACCAGTTCATCTAACCAGTTTTCCTGGACTGTATACTGACCAGTACTAACTTACCCTTCCACAAGAGCTGGCAACTTCTCATATGGAGGTGCTCGGACCTCCGGGTTACAAATCCAGCGCACTAACCACTGGACCAGGGCCGCGGCTAGCAGTCCGAAACTAAGTGGTTGTTATAATAAGGCGGTCAAAATATTAGAGTGGTTCCTATATAAAGTTTTACTGCATTAATTGATATCATTTCTTTTATTGCAGATGTATACAGATGGAGGTCTTATCAACAATTTAGTTTTATTTGAAGATGGGGACACTATTTCGGTTTCCCCATTCTGTGGGGGACAGGATATTTGTCCTGTGGATGCCAAAGGTCTGGACTGGTATTTTAGGATAAAAAATCAAAAATTTCAGTTTAACCGATCTAATGGTAGACGAGTGATAGATGCTATGTTTCCACCATCCCAAGATAAACTGCTGATGTATTATGATACAGGATATTCAAATGCAGTCACTTATTTAAAGATGCACGATCATTATAAATCCTGATTGTTTGATTGCATTTTTAAACTATAATGTTGTATTTTATATGTTTGTTGTAAGTAATAAAAAGACTCATTCTAAATACATGTAGTTCTCTATTGTGTATGTTTGTATAGTAACATAGAATGAACAGCATTGTACAGTGATGCATGAAGTTATTATAAACAGTGGGAGCTCATATACAATACAGAACACTTGACTGATGCTCACATTAACATTATCTTAAATTTGACACACAGAGGTCTATGTTCATATTGGCATAATGTAAAATAGGTTGCACAGAGGTGTATTTTCATGTAAGCATTATTTAAAATACGGTACACAGCGGTCTATGTTCACATTAGCATTATGTAAAATGTGGTACACAGATGTCCATTTTCACATATTCATTATTTAAAATACGGTACACCGAGGTCCATTTTCACATAGGTATTATGTAAAATATGGTATACAGAGGTCTATTTTCACATAGGCATTATGTAAAATATGGTACACAGAGGTCTATTTTCACATGGGTATTATGTAAAATACGGTACACAGAGGTCTATTTTCATATAGGCATTATGTAAAATACGGTACACAGGTGTCTATGATCACATAGGCATTATGTAAAATATGGTACACAGATGTCTATGATCACATAGGCATTATGTAAAATACGGTACACAGAGGTCTATTTTCACATAGGCATTATGTAAAATACGGTACACAGATGTCTATGATCACATTGGCATTATGTGAAATATGGTACATAAAGGTCTTGACAATATGCTGTAGTAATAACTAGTGTTAACACTCGATGTACCTGCACATGTCTATATTGATTTCATATTTTATACACCTTTTATGATAAGATTAAGTCACCATCTTGTCCAATATGAATTATGAAGCAACGTTTTATTATTTTTTTCTTTACGACTGCTGAATGGATAGCCGTTTGGTGGCACTAACTGTTCACTATAGTGCTGCCGTCAATATCAAAATCGATACACCAATGGATAAACCATTACATACAGTTCTTGTACACTCGTAGTTTAAGCCTTTTATGTCAACCTGAGTGACTACCTGTTAACGTTGAATGCATTTATGTTGATTATCGATAAAATACTTTCGAATATTTTTGTTAAGTTAAAATTTCTATGAAAATGAAATACACTAACGTTCGGATTACCATTCAAAACTGGAGTTTGTACTGTAATCTGTGATTTATTACATACAAAAAGGGTTTGTAAACTGCTTGTTTTCTTCTGTAGTATTTCTGTATCATTGATATGAACTGTTGTTTTTTCTATTTTTAAATGTTCAAACAAACGGGTCATAGCACGTTATACTGGTATTTATTACCACCCTTTCACAGAGATGCTTAAAGTAAAACAAAGCTTTGTTAATTTCAAGAACAAACAATATCTTTTGTCAACTTACAGGGGATGTGAATGGCGGCATTTATTGGCTAACTGATTGTTTTTTAATACAGTAGTCAGTTGCACAAATATTTGCCAGCCATTAAAAATGACATCATTTCTATACCTGTATGCCATTCAGTCACTAAAAACACACTTATATGGAGACATACTACGCATGAAATGCATTTGAAGGTCTTTCAACAGTGTTTAAGTACGGTATATTAAATTGAATTCTACGAATATATTTTTAACTTCCTCGTTGTAGACTAACAATGGACCGAGCGACATCTATCGAGGATCATGTCACGTGTTCAATATGTATGGACTTATACAACGATCCATTGGCACTACCGTGTCTCCATAGTTTTTGTAGACGCTGCATCCAAGGGATGTTTTCTGCCGCGCTAGTATTTAATTGCCCAGAATGTCGGGCTAGTGTTAAACTTGGACCGAGAGGAATAGACGAATTACCGAAGAATTTCCAACTAGCAGGCATCGTTGATACTTACAGGAATGATACCGAAGGTAGCCGAAATCAGCGTTCGGGAAATCAAAATTCGCGTGCCTTTTGTTCTCAGCACCGAATGATTTGCCAGTTACATTGCAAAACATGTAGGAAGCCCGTCTGTCTAAAATGTGTGATTGAACTTCATTCTAGTCACAAATTGTCACTTTTATCCGCAAAAGAAGACTCACAAGAATCAGGAAGCATTGAACAAGTATGTCGAGATCACAAACGTTCCATCAAGTTGTTCTGTGCTTCTTGTGAACAAGTTGTATGTCTTGAATGTGTTGTCTACCAGCACAGCGGCCATCATATTGTCAGTATCGAGGAAACTCATGGATACAGTTTGGTAAGTTGAATAATTCAAAAAGATACTACAGCATAACCCCACTTAGCAACCACTTCAATATTTGGACCACCAACTTATTATGTAACACGAGGCATGTACGTTGATATTAGAACCTGATTAATGCACATAATTTGACATTGGTCTGATTGAACAAAATCTTAGGCTTGAAGCTTATCAAACTTATATAAACACAGCACATTATTAACATAAACGGTCAGAACTTTGAACAAATGACCCTAAATGAACAGAGGAATATGACTCATTTTTCGTTAACTCTTATTCAGCAAACATTCAATCAAATAACATTTATTTAGGTAACATTTACTAAGTTAACATTTATTTAATAAACATTTCTTTAGTAAACATTCATTCGTAGAATTTTGGCATGTTATGTAAATAAATGTACGTCAAATATGTGACCTTTATTCACAAAAGGCCGTGAACTCAGGTTATGTTGTATTTTTTCATCTTGATTTAAAGGAACTCTTGAAAGGAAGTCTAAACGACTTGGACGCAAAACAAAGACAACTTCGAGCTACACAGAAGACCTGCAGAACCCTGGCCCAGAAATTACAGGTATACCTATCCTTACTGTCTTCTGGTTTATACACACGCTCCTGGGTTGTATATAAAAACAGAAAATCATCTTATTTCACATTAAAAACTCTGAAAAAAGGAAGATTTGTATAACATTGTTCGTCACTGTACTAACAGATAATTATGGACATTTTCGTTTGTTATCCTCCTTTGTTATACGTCTGCCAATATTTCTTTCACTGTTTGCTATTTCTATGAACTTAATTTGCTTTCTAGTGTACCAATGTCATTGTCGTGTTTATATTTTTGATGCATGTAATATTGTTATATTCGCATGGACATTTCGGCTGAATGAATTTTAAATAAGTAAATATACTTACTTAACTGGTGTAGAAAGTCGATAATCTTAGGCTACCTGTATTATACATGTTGCACCAGATAAAATGTTTAGATCAATAACAGTGCGGCATAACATCAATGAATGTACGGTGTCTGGTCCGTGCCATTGAACACGAATTTAGCCTTTGCTGCATGTATTCCATTTTTAAAAAATGTCGAAATTTTATGAATTGAATTCGTTTAACGAAAACTGACACGTGGCTGACAGATCGTATAAAATGTAGCCACGATTAGTGCCCACTAGTTAAACTTATGAAGTACCATGTACTTAATATTAACAAACTGCATGAATGATCTATATATCCTGTCTGCAGTGACGAATATTTCAAGTATTTACTGTTTAGGATTTATTAATTTTAAGTATTCAAGTGCTTTCATCATTTTCGCAGTCTCTAGTGGTACTTACATTCAACATTTAACTTAGTACAATCATATACAAAATTAACAACAATTTTTTGACTTTCGTCTGTATCAATCGGATATTTATTTCATTTTTTTACCGCCATGCATAGAATGATGCACAGAAAAAGCGACAAGATTTGTCGATGTACTTTTCTCGACTACGAGAGGTTCTTGACAAACGGGAAGCCATTTTGAAGACAGAACTTGACATGAAAGAACAACAGTTGACACAAAGTTATATGGTAAAGTCAGAGGATGCCGAAAAGAAAGAGAAAATTGTAACTTCCGCGGCCGAATCTGCTAGACGACTTGGGACAGAAAACAAAATTGTTTTTTTACAAGTATGTAAGCCAAAAATGTACTTTTTATTTTTTATCATAATATTACACATTAATAGTATTGTTTCTACAGACTTAAAAATATTGAGAATAAACGATGGCACCACATGACCGTATGTTCTCTTCCGTTTTGTTGATACTTTTAATAATGTTTGTGTCAGTTAATCTGTTTAAAGTATCTCTTTGGCGATAGATTCAAAACAGATTGTACACAATGCTGTAATTGTGTTTAGTTTATTTTGTATGTTTCTAAACAGTGGTCAAGTGTTTAATAGTGACACCGCAGTCAAAATATCATTGCTAAGAAGACGCGTTGTATAATTGCCATTCGTTGATAACATCGCCTAATATTCGTTGATTATGTAATAATATACTTTAAACGGTGACAGATTATATACTTAACAAGTAAACTTCTTTTCATTTGCAGCAATATCCAAAGAAATCGAATAGGTAAGTTGAAAATACAAACTTTTCCTAGTGTAGTGTTTGTTTTATAAACTAGACATGCTATTTATAGATTTTTTCATGTCTCGGTCATCCTCTTCTTGTATTTTTCTTTACTTGTATTTTCATTTTCTCCGAACTTAGAAAAAACATGTGAAAGATGCTCTGCCAACCTGACGACCGTGTATTTTTTTGGTTGGGGGGGGGTAAGGGTGTAAGTTGAAACATATATAAAATATACATATAGAATGTAGATATTATATCTTTCTTTTTCCAGTATTAATACTTTGTTAACTGATCAATCATCCGATTTCCCGCCACAACAGAAAGGACTTGATGACGTCAGTTTGGTCACGTGCAACTTGGATAAAGAATTGACGAGTATTTATTGGCAATGGCCTAAGGAAGGTATGCTCACTATATTATAAACACGAGGATAATATTTGTATGATACAAATACATAAAAAAACAATGAGCCACCCGAAAATAAAGGCCTCCATGTGACCAACGGCTATTCTTTATAACATGAATATTAAATAATAGTATACCTCTGACTCATGGCCGACCGTGTATAAAAACAATTTTTCCTTTCCATTTTTATCTGTGATGACATTTGTTCCGTTGTTTGACTATAATACCGTTATGTTCCGATCCTCCTCATAAATAAAAGTTAAAACTGTTCATCTAAATCAATGTCTAAAAATATGACATTGTTTGTTTGTTTCTTTATGCTTGTTTTGTTTATTCCGAAACATTCTGTTTACACTTCCTAGTAAGGACAATACGGAAATATTAAATAAATCACTCGTAATTATGAATCCCTGACATAATTAGAACTATTGAGACCCAGACCAAACGATGCATATTTTTGTACTGAGATGAAAAAATAATTTTTTTTACAACAAGTAAAATTCACATTATTTTTCACAGAATTAAAACCGACAAGGAAGGCTCCACCGGTCCCAGCCGCACGAAAAACATCAATAGGCCGAAAGCTTCTCAGACCACATTCGCAAGAGATACGCGCACTTCCGGTGGGGAGTCACGTGCGTCGAGGTAAAACCATGACCATATTAAATTAATTGCACAAATTACGATGATCTTGATAGCTTAATTAATAATGTTTATTGGTAGGAAAGAGACAGTGTTTACTATGGACTCAACGATACCAAATCAGTCTAATTAAGAAAAACATAGATGACAATTTAAAATCAATCAATCAATCAATCGGCCAACCAATCAATGTTTCAGGTAAAGATTGGAATGACGGTAAAAATGATGGTGGACCGGGACATATTGGTACAATAACACAGATATGTCTAGATCCGGATACATACACGGTATTTCATGTACTTTATCCATGCAGTATACACGCATATAACTTAAATATATTTATTTATTGTACCATTGAATAAGATAATTAACAAACGTTTAATTGTGAAATGCGTGTATTTAACAGTTGAAAACCATTGACAAGATCGAAATTTCTAGCTTGATTTGAATTAATAGATAATAATATAAAATCATCTTACATCTGTTCGTTCTATTTAATAATCAAACTGAGCTGAGAGTGAGTTAAAGTTTTGATCTTCTGTACTTCATAAATATCTCAATGCACTAAATTGATGAAAAACAGAACAATGTACGAAACATTGTAGAAACTTATTTATCTGTTCAAGTCATCAAATTTTAAGCACAGACAACCTTCTGCCAACCATATCACTGATTATTCATTCTTTTCTGTGTAACATTACAGTCAAATCTGCGTTTGCGGCCACCTTCGAGTAAGGACCGCCTTGTGGATAAAGACAATTTTTGAAAAACTGTCGCTGATTATTCAGAATAAACTGATTTCCATGTAAAGGTCACCTGTCAACAAATTCCACATTTTGTCTTTCCCAAGGGTGGCCTTTGTAAACAGGTTTGACTGTACTTTTTTAACATATTACAGGTACGCTGGCCGAGTGGACGCACTGGGAATTATAAATATGCCCCGCCCTATGAAGAGATGATCACGCCAGCTTAAAATAAGAATCTACGCAGCATGTTGATGTCTGTATATTTCGCAGTGCTGAAACTTTTTAAAAAGCGAGAAGTGATATTTAACTAATCAGGGATATTAACTTAAAGTTACTTGGTGACTGATTTAAAGTTTGTGATAGTTTAAAACTAGGCCTGTCAGTTGTCTTACAAAAATACTAATGTAATTTCAAATTATTATAAACAACTGTTTTAATAAGGTAATATCACTGACAGAGCTATTTAATTAGCATTAACCATAGGGGGCCAGCACGTTGAAGGGATGGTATATATGTATATATACGATATATGTGTTTTTGGTCCGTGTGGCCATTTTAAGCCTAATACATCATTATACACCATCTCTTCATCGTGCTAGCCCCGTGTGGCATTAACAACGTTTATGACTAAGACGGATGGTTACCATGTTTATGATTAAGAGTCAGGAAGTTTGTCAGAAACTGTTTTACATTAGCAAGTGACTAACCTTTTTTTAAACCATGCTTTTGCTTATATTGAAATACTTCTTTTCTCTAGTTTGGTCAATTAAAGAAGAATTCTGAAGTTTGAATTTATTCCATCGATTATCTTATGTGATGTACACAGTTAAACCTGTATTTGGATCAACCTCCGAATAAAGATCACCCTGTGATTAAAAGGCCATTCTTTGAAACATAGTCACAGATCATATAGAACAAACTGACCTCTGAATAAAGGTCATCATCAATAAAGACCTCATTTTGTCTTTCCCAAGGTTAGCCTTTGTTCACAGGTTTAACAGTACATTAGGTGGAACTTGAGGTCATATACATGTACATTATTTTGCGTGTGAGGTTGTTAACATTTAAAGTTATTTGCCTCTATCTCTGATTCCCTCTCTTCATGCAGATGAACAGATTAATTCTGCTTGGTTAACCAGGGCCTCGGTTTAAATTAACAGATAATCCCAAAATAAAATGAAACACCTTTGTTTTTATAACCATCGCATCTATGATAAAACTTCATGAACTTGACATGCACTAAAATGATAATAAATATACTCAGACATTAGTATGGACAATTTGGTATTATGACTAGAAGAGAAACATTTTGCGCTTTATTAGAAATGTATACAACAGAAATTAAACACAAAAAGACAATTATGACAGTACCTACCACCATCATATTAAGACGCTACAGGTGAAAAAAATTATGCTTACATGCATGGATAATACATGTATTAATAATTGTTAAATCAAAACAAGAAAATTTATATATAAAAAAACTTTTATTTTATGATAATCGGTGAAATATAGAATTATATCAGTGAAATATATGTGAAATGTTGGACATGTTGTCTTATTTTCTAAATAGATCTATCTAAATATAAAATCTATCTATCAGTGGACTAAAACTCAATATTTCACTGTTAGAAACAGTGAAAATAACGTCATTGTCTAAATTCCATCCCATCCGGTCCCAGATGGAACTACTTTCAAACAGTGAAATGTAGAGTTTTATTTCACCAATATACATGCAATTCTATATTTCACCGGTAAGTATAAAAAAAAATAAAAAAACATATATTCATACAACTTGAAGTAAAATATTTCACATAAATACCACACATTTTGTTTGGCATTTTATAAACAACAAAAAACACAGATAACAAATTAAACATACAAATTTTTGATACACAGAACAACATAAGGCACGTGACAAATAGATTCCAAAAAAATTTTCACGAAGTTATAATGGATATTAAGGAAAGTCTATGATAGCTTGAATCATGGGACTACTATCCCATGTTTATTGTGAATGTTCAAGTTAGTTCATGTCAAGGTACCTAAATCAAATCATGAACATTCACGGGTGTATAATGTTAAAACTAACATCATGTATGAGACACAAGCCACTATATCATACATGCGCATCACATACCATTGATAGTGTTGATGATTCGAACTTTGGACACCAAGTAAAATCAGATAATGTTAACACATAGTATCTTTTTTTCAAGAACAGCAAAGGCAATTATTAGCAGAACAATAGAATTATTTTACAAAATTCATCATCAATGGTTCTGTAACAGTGTTGTATATATAATATATGTGTTTATAGTAGTTTGTATGCCTGTCTGCCCGATTAGCTCAGTTGGTAGAGAGGCTGACTTGCAAGCAGATGGTCGTGGGTTCGGGCGCCGCATCGGGATCTTTATTTTCTGCCTCTTATTACAGTTCATTGTCTAACAGTCTTATAGGAGTAACTATCATTGTCCACAAGCATACACTGAATGATCGAATTACGCATCTCCACCGCCAAGATTGCCAGCACTTGGTTTTCCTGAGAATAAAATATGATTCACGAGTTATCAACGATATACTGTAATATTGTAATGCATACAGTTTGGTACGAAGTGTAATCACTCATGATTGTCTAAATAAGGATTGACTGTTCGGATGTTCACTGACATCTTTCTAATATACCAGTAGCAGCAGCTTTTAGTTTTATCAAATCACTTTAAGCTTGTAAAGGACTAAATCCACTTAGGCATGAAATCGGCCCAAAAATATAGCAATTTATGGAATTTAAGTTTTGTGAAAAAATGTATGTTTTTGTTAGGATACCTTTTGCTTATTAATAATCATGACACACTTTAAAGACACTCTTTTTTGTGAGAAACATGAACCGGAAGTAAGCACTAAAACCCAGTTTTGCCATATTTTCGGCATTTTTTTCACATAAAACGGCATATTACGAACAATGTTTAAAAGTATTTACGCAAATATCAAGCTGGAACAGATTGTCTTCATTAATAATCAAGTTTGAATTCCATAAAGTTGTCCAAATCACAGGGCTGTTGTTTTTTGACCGAGTTGTAGACTGCGGAGTACGAGTGTGAGCTTTTGTGTTTTTTCATGGTTCTTTGTTTCTATGTGTTCAATTCTGTGTTATTATTTACAGTGATAACTCATTTGTTGCTCAGCAGTCTGAGTGATTCCATTTTATGTGAAGTTTACTTGGGCTCATTTGGACTTTTTGACAAAAGTATGAAATGAATTTCTAATATCTTCAATGCATATATATGTACATGTTTAAACGTTTGAATAAGTTTCAGCATAGTTATAAAGATATTAAACTGTGAAATCAACAAAAGCGAGCATCGGGTGATTTTTTTATTACCAGCATATCCCGACATGTTCTGGTGCTTTCTAGATTTGTGTTTCTTCCTTCGGCTATGATCTGTAACATAATAGTATACTATGAATTTGATTCATTTCAGGTCACGCTATCGTTCTAAATTTCAATAATAGAAGACAAAAGTTTTAAAAAGATGTTTGTTTTTCCATTTTCCAAGCAAAGAAGCATTATTCTGGTATATATATTAATATATGTATAATTATTTTCGGTTGTTTTTAAGTCTAAGTACAGAAACATTTTATACAAATCAAAGAAAGTGACTGAAAAACTATTTTTATCAACTTTCTGTAAATCTTTGTCCTTCCATTGGGAATTTCTGACAACTGGTATAGGTGTTATCAGGGTATTCATCAGATTATATACACTGTTCATGCAATGTACCTTACTGCAATAGGCATATTGAAAAAAGTACCTTTAGCTGTCGTTTTTACTACAGTTGGTAATTCTGCTTTTTCATTATCACGTGACTGGGTTTGTACAAAATCAGAGGATTTCGTACAAGTATCATAAGCTTTGTCGCTTACATCACCGAGTACTCCTGAATCTTCACAAATGGATGACTCAATGTCAGCAACAGCATGCTTGTCAGAACATACATCACCAGCTAACTTCTTTTTGTCATCTGCCTCTGACATCGCATTGACAGAGTCAAACATCTTTGTCTCAGTACTATCGTGTAAATCATCGGTGTTACTGTCTTCCGAATCTTCATGAAACTCTTTACGAATTGTGTTTGTTTCTGAAGCACCAAGTGGTTCCATATCAGATTCATCGGATGTTGTATTCGCATCCTTATCAATGGATATTCCCGTGATATTGGGTGTCATTGAACCTTCAGAAAGCGGCGACTCAATGTGTGAATATGCACCTTTATCATCAAACGAAGCATCAATGGTGTCATCTGATGACTCTGTGTCTGCACCATCTATATGGGCGCCCATCTGTTTCTCTGAATCTAATCCATATGCTGGACATATAGGGTTATTAGATACCTGGTGTACTTCTTCTTCTTCTTTACGTTTTGGGTCTCTAAGTTCTTCGTTTAATTCAAACGTATCAGGATCTAATTAAAGGATACATGTATGTTATACATTACCTCTTTCATTTTTTGTGTCAAAGTTTATTGCAGAAATTACGGGGTATAATTGTATTGAGGTCGTCATCACAGTCAATACATTGCTGCAGATTGTAAATATCTTGTATGAGATCACGACTGGGGAATGACTGCTCTTTCCATTCATCCAGTGTTTTCAGATATACGAGTGTAAAACAAAAGCTTTGACTGTGCTCTTGAGTATCGTATCATAGTACAAATGTTTATATGTATTACTTGTATGCCAAAAGATTAAAGATATAAGAACACACTGTTTTAAGATTTTATAACCATAATGTTCAAAATTAATATCTCAAAAAGGAGCGGACAGATTTTGGGAACCTTTTTATTTGTTATTAGTTTCCATAATAGAAATGATTTACTGCGAGATTTTTCACAATAACAACTGCAATTATTAGAATGATCGTCCCTTTTAATTTAATGAAGTCTATGAGAGTAGCCCATTTTTTGAAGATGCAAGGATGCAAAAGCACAGTACCAATATAATTTGATAAACAAAAATACAGGCCACAGTACAATATTTTCAGAAATAAATATTTTTCTATTTTTCAACAAGAGCAATAACTCTTAAAATATTTTCAAAATGTGTCATAAAACAAATTGAAGTACATGGAGTAACTATCAAAGAAGTTATGATAAATGGGCAAAACTATTTTTATAATGCTACTATTTTTGAGTAGCATTGAGCAAATACATAAATAAATATACTAATATGGACATAATACCTAAAACCTCATTTTTGTAACCAAAACATTAGTCATATATATATACTTTGATAGTTACTCCAGGTACTTCAATGGACATATATATATATATATATATATATATATATATATATATATATATATATATATATATATATATATCCATGCCATGTCAATAATATTGTCTGCCAAAGATGTATATCTTCAGAATTATTGTAAATGAATATCAGAGATGGAAACAATTACATGTATCAAAATCAGTTATATTCCTGGAGAAACAAGTATATTATGGTAAATATCGCTCATTTCGGGCTTTCATGAAATGCGTTAAATGTTGTTTTTGTTAAACACTCAAGCGCTAACCGACATCCCTTGTGTGTTAAGGTTAAGTGATATTATGAAACGTTTATGACAAAATGGCTTATAAATAGCAAACTTCTTAACAATATTTCTGTTCCCGACATTCCTAGATATCGCTATTTATTGTTTTTTCCCTGTCCATACATACTTACCATTAATAACAGTCGTGTTCGCTGCTGTCTTCTTCTTCCTTTGTGCAGAAGGCTGACAGATTTTTTTCTTCACTGTATATAACGACACAAAAATCAATTACGTTAATAGATGACCAATATTTCTAATGAAAAAAAAACAAACTATCAAGCAAATAAAACTAAGTATGTCTATCAAATGTTGTATATCTCTAATTAACAAAGAGAACACTTCGTGATAGATAGTACACAACTACGTACATATCATTTTTATCATGCGGCCTTTGGATTATACAAGTAACTTATAATGGTACATTAAAATTATAAACTTCGCAAACAATTAAACAACAAAACAATATTAACAAGAAGGACATATTTGTAACAGCCAACCTTTCTTTGGTTCCGAAGTTTTGGCAAGGTCTTCTTTGACTTGCTTATCGCTTGTTATCTCACACGCATCATTAACATGTACCACAGTCCCTACAGCAGCTTCGTCCTTGGAATCAGCTTTTACAGTCTTTGTTCTTCCAATAGTCTTGTCAGTTTTTTTATTCCTCTTTCTGCTTCCGAATGGATACAACTGTGGATCTTCAATAGCTGTAGAGCGCATGGCAATTCATTTTATGTTTAATGCGATTCTTACGAGCCACATATAAAAAAATTGTCATCATTTTATGGAACTCAAAAAATTCAATGAGTATATCTAGAAGTGTTTCATGATTCAATTCTTCAAAACACTATGTAAAAGTTAAACACTTTCGTGTTCTATTTATCTTGTCACGCTGTCAAAAGGCTAGAATTTCTATGCCAAGAACTTAGGATTAATAAAACAATATGGTAATCCAATCTTTACCCGGAGTTGTCGTTCGTTATCCCTCACTTGCATCTCTGCCAACATCTCAGCTTTTTACAAGATTCTTATAAAACAAGAAATAAAGCAAAAATGGCGCAAACTTTACATTCGAGAAAAAAATGTTATAATTTACCAGAAAATCAGAGAAATTATTTTATTTATCACGCACACTATTTCCGGACGGAGAACTGTTCATTTACTTTTGGTATTTAGGTCACTAAGTTAAATGGCTTAAATGCAGAAGTCGAAGGTAATCGCGTAAGATTATGACAACAAATGTTTGTTTAAAGAAAACAAAACCGTGATTTTGTGTATCAGACGGAAACTAAATGTTTTTGAACTTCTTTTCAGATGTTGGTGGAGATGTATGTGATGATTAATGAACCTAACGACAACTCTGGGTAGAGATTGGGTAACTTCGTCAGTGGATATACTAGTTACTCTATGTTTGGCTATGTGAATAATTGTGAGAAGTATTCACCTCAATAAAGGTAAACCGTAATATTCTATTGATATTCAGAACAATCAAATATTTTTAGACTATGTTCTGAAGTGTTTGTGATAAATAAAGGTAAGTTACTTACACCTAAACACGCACCTGTCGATGATTATGTGACACAGAACAACAAGTAGACATTACAAACTAACAAATGTGTAACCGGTGAATTTAGAGAATTACTACAATTACAACAAGATGATAACAATATTGTATGCATTACGCGTTCAATGCAGTGTAAGATAATTAGTAAGACTCAATAATGTAGTTGCCATATCTCTACAGCAGCATTACATTGTATATTATTTCCTCTACGTATGAATGTGGACATTTTGGAATTAGATTTGTAATCACAAACAATAAACTATTATACTTTATGTACAATTTAACTGAAACCAAATGATACAACTAAGTTTACTTCACCTTGTCTGGGTTTCTCTCGCACATCAAGAGCTACAGGACTTTTCCAAGTAAAACCTAGCGCAAAAGTCACGTGCCTATGGCAAAGATCATAGACACGATACTGAGAGTTCACCTTTAACATGTGTTCGTCATGTTTTGGATATTTGATCTGAAATACAGAGGTTGGTATTTCTGAACCGTAGGCTGATGACTGAATTGAGCAGAGCAATGCCAAAATATACTTCCATTAACTAGTTAAACCACACTGCACCCCTTTCAAACATAGTACAATTATTCACTGTAATCGCTACATTTACATACACAGGAATAAAGTGTAGGTCAACACTAAGTAAACAACAACAAGGAAGTGATCGAAATTGGCTTGATATTGGTCTGCGATGGCAGCAAACAACCGCCAGTGCAAACGTTTGGAATCAAATAAGCAAACTAGTGGTAAGTCAAAACCGGGGCGTTTTCTTTGTTGTAAAAATCCATACATGAATTAATAGTACTCATGCTTTTGTAAGCAAGAACATAACTTAATGTTCATCAATAATTTGTCTATAAAATGGGTTTTAGTAATACCTTAATTTTAATGAAGTATCCCGTGTTATCAACGATGCCTTCAAATCGTAAAATTCTGTCGCAAGAAAATACGCCCTGCCCTTCATTCTGACAAAAGCGCTTGACTGTATCAAAGAGTGAAAAATCATTTCCAGGCGTCCCATTCATTATGATAAAAAGAACTTTATGCTTCCCCATATCTGAGAAGTTGTTTCTTTGAAATGAATCCTCCCAATCAACCATATTTTTGCAGTATTCCTCGGGTCCTGCTAAGTCTTCGAACAATAGCCGACTTTCTAAAGGCCAATGAAAAAGCCCGTAGTACAAATACGATTCAAGGTATGCTCTTCTTTCTCCCATTTGCTCAGCATGATGAACTCGTAAGCTCTTGCTGTAGCATAGCAGCTTCTTGAAATCAACAACATCATTGTTTTTGCATATATCTGACATTAGTGCGTTGATTCCAATATAGAACAACAGATCAGTGATTTTTGGACTGCAATTTCTCTCCAAGTTTCGTTTTGATATGTCAAATTGTTCTTTCAGTTCTACAGGGCAGCTTATCATAGCGTCTTGCAAATGGTTGAAACCAAAGCCATGGTTGTAAGAACAGCTTTTCAAATTCCCATAGTAGTGAGAAAATCTTGTTCTCAGTCTCGATACCTTTTGTTTAAAATGCAATCCTAAACCGGTTTTATTGTTGAATTTATATTTCACGTCTTCCAGAAGGCGTAAAGATGACTCCATATGTGTCTGTGTCGGTCTTCCAACTCTTAGTTCTTCCAGGTTTGGACATTCCTTAAGTAGCTTCTGAAAAGATGTTGGATGGACATTGAACGTTAAGTCATTTAAGAATTCACGAAATGACCGCGTGTTTTTGATTGCTGAAAACATTTCACAGGCCTTTAATAATTCCAATACTATCACCACTTCTAAATCATGACAAGCCACATACTGTTCGAGAGTTTCAACATCAGGGGTCTGACCTGGTTTAAGTACAGAAATGCATTTAAATGCACTTTCAACTATTTCAACAGCATCGTTATCAGGTATTCCACATTCTGTTTCAGGACGATTTTTCAGCAGATATCTCATCTTAGACCTGTACGTGTATCCATATGTATGATACAGAAAAACATTTTTTGACAGGTGAAGTGATGTTTGAATGGTGTTTTCAGCATCATCAAATTGGTTCGTGTAAATATAGAATCTAGCAAGTTGTTGTCCTACCATTGGATCTTTGGTTATAGTAAAACATTCATGAATGATTTGCGAAACTTTATCCATAGCTATCTTCTCCCCTTCTTCAGCTGTAAGTTCCTCTTTAAGCCTTTGAACTAATTCTGAAAAGTAATGCTTCTTATCGCCATGAATCTGATGTCTTGTTTTAAACAAAGAGGAAATTAGTCTTGCAAAATATGAAGCGGCTTGACTGGTTTTGTTCATTTTATTTTTCACCTTCATAAGAACATATTTGACTATTGTTTCAAGGGTAATGTTTTTCTCCATTTTGAAGTAATCTAAAATGGCCTTTGCTAATAATTGCGATACTATTGACATTCCACATTTTGCGATGTCCTCTTGTTCAACTTGTAAAACTAACAGTGACATAGCTTCTGTCATTCTTACATTCCAAGTGGTATTTAGATGGTTGTTGTCTTTTCCCAGTTGTCGACAGTGATTTGACAGTCTGAATGAACGTATCCTCTTGTGTTGATATACTTTCATCGTGTCATCAAAGACTTCTTCGGGAACTAGTTTGCGATTTTCAAAGGACTGAATTAATGCTAGACATTTTAAAACGTCCATTTCAGTCACAGTTACACCCGCCATAACTCTAGATGTAGTATTTCTCACATATTCCTTGTTGAAAGAATTTCTCATCATATTAAACGCTATCAATGTGTCAACATTAACAGCTTTTCTTTGCATTTCTTCGTATTTGTCTTCAAACCAACTTGTTTCTCTTGGATTAAGTTGATGCTTTAGAATGTTATTGGCATAATCATTTTGCCAAATATCAACTCGCTGTATATGTAATACAAGGCAGTACACACAACCATGTCTACCATGTTCGCTCGCCATACTGTTAAGACTTTCAACTAGACAATCCACACCTTCATCTTTATTGTCAATCATTATAATAAGCGGCTTGGCGGGGTTTCTGTCCTTAAAAGAGCGCAATTTTTCAATTTGTTTGTCAGTATTTTTCGTAATAGATTTTACTATGCAGCATCTGTACGATAATTCAGGATGTCCGTTGAACTGACTGAATTCCCATATCAAATGCTTACCTACTGTACTACCACCTGCGCCAGGATGATGTTGTATGACTTGTTCTTTGACGAATTCATGACCAGATTCATCTTGTAGTTGTTCTAGCATCTCTTTCTTGTATGTGTCTAATAAATCTCTTTTTCCAACTTGATTATAGTAAAAATTCCACCACGTTGCCTCATAACCTTGGTAAAATCTTTCTTGTGACTTTTTTCTGTTGCCTTTTCTTTCTTCATCATCCATCATGGCTTCCTCGCCCTTACACTCTTCTCCACTTACGATACACAAGTCGGTTAGATTTAGAGTTTGTTTTTCTCTTGAAGTCATCTCTTCGAAATAACCCTTACTTGTCGGAAGGCGACAAATAACATCTGCCCCGCATTTGAAAACACAATTCATTACATGAGAAACTTCATTCCAGGGCAATTCTGTAAAAAATAAACGTTCAACGACATCTTTGCCATGGACTTGTTTAACTTCATTTTTCAGGTATGACACATATTTTTCATTGTCGCTTATAACAAGACATTCGCGTTCAAAAACATGCAACAGAGTTTGTCTGGCTAGTTCCAACAATGGATTCAAGCAAATCTTTCGTGCACCGAATATAAGAAAAATGACTATTCCCCTACCTTTCTGAATATTTTTCCTAAGCATATCCATAGATTTGAAGGTGACATGTTTTCTTTCCTTCATCCAGTCTTCGTGTGACATTGAAGGCAAGCTATTATCATCGTATCCATTACAATATAACCAGACCGGCAGATCTTTCCTCCAGTCTTTTTCTAGTTCAAAAGAATCGAAGTGATCCTCTGCAACCTGTATCAGAAACGTAGAGTTTTCCCTTTCAATCGACTCCCTTAAACCACTGCTCGAATCAAAGTCAAACACAAAACTTGCTGAAGAAAAAGCTCTTTCGCAGCATAAATCGTCTCTGATTTTGTTTTCTGTCGCACTGTGCGTAATCGGTCCAGATATGATAACTGGGGTAAGGTGATTTGTCACATAATTGTTACCCCTCGTCAAAAGCTTCCCTAACTTTGCTTGGAGGTATTTAGTATCATGTTTGGTTTTGTGTCGTGTTTCGTATTCTAAATGTTTTCGTTGTTCTAATAACGCATTATACATATCTTTCACACTCTCATTCATTGCATCAGACTGAGGGATTTCAAATACTCCATCTTTATCTAACCCGAAGTACTTATCTGACTGACTGCCTTTTGGTGGATATTTAACTGATAGTAAAGCTGGCGTGAGGTACATGGAAAACAGGACAATATCAACTTCAATAACAACATTCCCCCCTTCTACAGGAATACATTGTACAGGATTAACACATCGAATTGTTTTTGATGTTTCATCTCCAAAAGAACAGCTAAATGCGTCAAATATATCGTCATCCAATTTCCAAATGCTTATATTCTCCTCAGGAACGCCAATTATGTTTCCACTAGTATTGTCATTTTGTTCAATTCCAAAATGAATTGTACCGTTTTTCCTTTCATTCATACATGCTGCTGCAAAACGCACGACACGTTTGGCAACAAAATTGTTCGGTGGTAATTTTGCGCACGCAATCTCATATACATCTGATATAAATTCGTGTGCAGCTACAAGAAGATTACCTCGATGTGTGCGAACCAAGCCAGTCATATACCTTACATTGGCCACTGTTGTGTTAAACTCTCGGAGGTCTTGGGTTTTGTCCGATGGCTGAATGTCTATTTTCTGAAGGCCAAGTTTAATGCTGTTCTGAATTTGGGTCAAAGCAATTTTCATACCCATTCCAAGTATTTTGTGGCCACTTTGCTTTAAATATGGTACAAAAACCATTTCCATCTGTGGTTCCGTCAAGTCAATAAATGTCAATGGCGATAATGAATGCTCCATTATGGCGGTTTCGAAAGGAGTATCCACAATTTTACGTTCTCGTAAATTTTCTGCCACGTATTTTGCAAATTCATCAACACCTTGTTCGTGAAAATTTATGTTAGCTGAAATTACAAGTATATATTTACTCAAAACTATTTTCATCTGGGATAATGTGATACTTGAGAAAACGCATATTACAAAGTATTTATATTTGTCAAAGTCGCAAAGCACTAATATTCATCGCACATTAAAACAAAATATGAATTTTAAACACATACCACGTGCCGTATGGGACGATTCAGCTTTGTCTGGTGTTTTTTGTTCTTTCGCGTTTAGTCCTTGAAATCTAAAATAAAAACATCCAAATCTCACCATGAACAGTGCTGTTTTTGTTCTATTAGTGATAAATTCACAGAACATTCAGAAATAAATTTAGGTACTTAATGTGAAAGGGTACTTATATGAAGGCGAGCAAAAGTGATGAATTTTCTTGCATTGCATTCCTTCTTCTTCACAATTTGTTGTTGTATTTCTTTGTTTCTTTTACAATTTCATTTGAGATATATATATCGTTGAGCAATTAGAATCTTTCCATCGATGATAATATGATAATACTGAATGCTGGGCTATATTTATACAATGTATATACTCAATAACATACACCAATCATTTTACTTGATTTAATCCAAATAAGAGAGAATAAGGAATCAACGTGTAGATAAGAAAAGGATTCCCAGAAAAAAAAACAAATACAAAATATCTCACTATCCCCAAATTACTACACTAACACCAATCCCCTAATCCACCCAACACAAGATCCATGCAAAAAATGGAGGACACAGTCTCCCGGAGAGACTACATGGGATAGTGTATTAGTGTATTTTTTGTAGTCCTTCAGGCTTCTTGGATCTATCAGATGTAATGTTCTTTGCATTGGTTTCCCATAGTTTTCCTTGTAATAACAACATGTTTATGTAATAGGTCATTGAACTTAGTCTTTAATGTAAAACATATACCTGAAATCACATTCGCCAAACTTCACATCTGGAAATGTATCCAATACACAACGTTTTACCAAATCAAACTTAACTGGAACATGTAATTCTTTTTCAACAAGTAGGTGAAGTTCCTCGGAAGAAATCGATTCATCTGTATTCTTTTCGAATACATTGAGAAGAACATCTTTTATTCTTGACAGTTCGTCTTCTATCAAGCACTCAACTAAAGAAACAAGTTCATTTAATCCATTACGAACATCAAAGAATCAGTTATTATATTCTAAAAGAATCCTGATTAAATGTAGATTGTTTGATCATAAGTGGATCAGTTTCTAAAACATAAAAAGTAAAATCATGATAATTTAGATTATCTTTTATTTTTGTACTTCTTTTATTCATGACATCATTTAATATCAACTAATTGTAATTGGCATATCAAGTTGTATTACCAGTACACATGTCATTCATGGCGTATGTACATTCTGTGCATTCTGTTTATCTGCTTATGAATGCATTATATTAAACGTGAATGTTAACAATATGGGCAAATAATGGGAAACAATAATAAACTCGACAAAGGACCATCAAAGGATACTAAAAAAGAATATTCGTGATGACTGAAGGATGCCACAGACCAAATTTGGTGATGATCCAACCACTGGTTCATGAAAAGAAGATGGTATTTCTATTTTTAGCATTAGCGGCCCATAATAGGAGCCAACCATTTTTTTTGCAAATCTGATAGAACACTATCTAAAGATGCTAAAACCAAGTTTGGTAATAATCCATCCATAGAAACATGAGAAAAAGTCATTTTAAGGTATTTCTATTTTTAGCTCTAGCAGCCCCTTAAAGGGGCCGACCATATTTATTTGAGCAAACTTGAGAAAGGACCATCTAAGGATGCTACAGTCCAAGTTTGGTGATGGTCCATCCATTGGTTCATGAGAAGAAGCTCATTAAAGGTTTTTCTATTTTTAGCTCTAGCTGCCCTTAATAGGGGCCGACCATTTTTATTTGAGCAATTCTGATAAAAGTCCACATAAGGATGCTACAGACCAAGTTTGGTGATGATGCATCCATTGGTCATGAGAAGAAGATAATTAAAGGTTTTTCTATTTTTAGCTCTAGTGACCCCTTAAAGGGGCCAACTGACATAATATTAGCAAATTGCAGTTAGAACGTCAAAAGGCTTCTGCACAGCAAATTTGAAGTAAATCCGACTGGTAGTTTCTGAGGAGAAGACCATAGTTGACGCCAGACGACGAACGACATACGCTGGAGTTTCCACCTACCCATCCTAGCAGCTCACCCTGAACCTTCGGTTCTGGTGAGCTAAAAATGGAACAAATACAAACAAATTTGGTCATTTTATTATAAACGTCAGACATGTATATGATATAAACTATCTGGACACTTACGAGTGGATTGTCCATCTGTGTTTGTGTTCTCCACCAAGTCAGCAATCAATGGTGACACTTTTCGTAGACATGAGCAAAATTTGAGCAAATCAGTTTTCGGTTCCGACATAATTTTCATGATATAATCAGACATTTCAGACTCGTTTGTGTAACACTCTGGGCTTGATTTGAGTTTTTGTGCAAGCGTAGGGTCAATTTGTTTTAAATGTTGCATTAGCTTAGCCGGACATATTCCTCGAGTAATTTGCCTTGCGAATCTTGAAAGATTTCGCCTAATTAGAATTTCATTGTCCATTTCATCTGAAATATGCAAAAATACCAGATGCTATATTAACATTTATTTTGCAAAGTAAATTTATTTAAGTTCGGGAGTGCATTTATATTTAGTATTTCAGCATAGCCCTGTATAATACGAATGTATATACACTTTTTCTCGACTTAAGTCCTGTATAATTGACATTCAATGAGTAAAGTAAAAATTGGGGTAGAAAATGAGATGTACCTTTATCATAGTCTATGCAACCGCACGGAAAGCTTAACATACGCACACGTAAATATACTAATAATGCGGGAACAAAGCTCCCATGCATTACAAACAACTGTTCAGTCATACACAAAAGTCGTTTGAGACTTAATCAAATAAGTGTTTAGTTCGTATTATGTGTGAAAAATTAGTAATGAAGTAATAATGACAATGTCACTTACCAGTTGACATCGTCGTTGTTTCAAGAAGTTTTAGCTCATATACACTTTCAGCCATCTTAAACCTGTCCAGGGTACATACTGGCTTGACCAACTGCTGAGAACGAATGTCATTTGCTTCAACTGCCATCTCATTATAAAAATTACTGTCGATGGTTTTAGCAATAGACAAGATAGATTGATATGTTTGGTTGAATATAGCATCGTTGGGCAGCTTGCAATCTGGTAAATGGCACAGTTTATTGCGATTCTCTTTGATGCCATTCAAGTGGTTTTTATTTGTTTTTTGTATAGGTAGGCGGGTTCGTGATAACAACACACTCAGCAGTGTGATATCCATATGATTTAAGTCTGGATTAGGTGATTTTAGAATAGCTATTTGATCACTGAAAAGGCGGAGGTTGCCAATAATACCTTGTGAATCTGCTAAATGTTCAGCAAGTGTTTTGCCTGCTTTTACCAAACAATTTTCAGTCAGTTTTCTAAGACACACAGTTGCCAAATGAGTATTTATTTCGATCGCTCTGTGGTATCGTTGAGCCTCCTCGGTCACCTTGCCACCTCTGTTTGCGCCTATCGATGTCATCTTCAATATCCTTGTAACGAAACTTGTAACTGTTTCTGTATATCAAGCTTTAGCAGGTTCCCTACCTATTTCTTATTCTTTTCTGGTCCAGTGTACCAAGACCTGTTAAAGAAGCGGCTTTGAATAAATTCTATTGCAATTTACCATATGACTGGATTAACTAATAAGGTTGATAATTATTAAAAATGACGATAAACTGTTTAAATATAAGAACTTTCATAATACTATGTGGTGTCTATGTACTTTTGAACTTAATATCTGGCGATTATATCATCATAAAGGTGGTTTAAGCATACAACAGTGTTTTTCTGACACCGATTGAAATAGTGGTCACTAACTGGTTTTGATTGGTAAAACAATAGTCACAAAAGTGGATTTAATTGTTTAGAATATTCAAGAACTATATTATACCCAGCATGTTTTTCTGTCATTTAAGTGGTTTTTGCTACCCTGTCAAACTGTAGTCGAAATACAATTAAATACCTCTGAGTGAAGTGAGTTGCTTATTCTCGGTAATAAGGTACATTTTAGAAACATATATGTCGCAGACGTTTAGCGACGTGATGAAATGCTAATACCTGTATCGATATGCCCAA
Organism: Lutraria rhynchaena; assembly: GCA_008271625.1. NCBI lineage: Eukaryota > Metazoa > Mollusca > Bivalvia > Venerida > Mactridae > Lutraria > Lutraria rhynchaena. Next base: position 24,677 of record VIBL01000544.1, read on the forward strand.
AAACATTTGTATTGGTATCATTTTAGATTGATGCTTATAAAATTCCCGTCACTAATTGCATAACTTACACTTAACGATCAAATATGCTAAATGATACATACGTTACCTGTCACAAGCCACGCACATCGAATTTCTGATGTTAACATAAAATTATACATAATCAAATGACATAAATTTTATCATTAAAATAAAGTCACAATATTTTCCCTGTTCAGAGCACAATTTTACATTTTACCTCTTAACAAGCATATAAGTTCTAATTATGATGTATGTTATCTTCTTGCTTGCTTGCGATTTAAATTGAACAGTTTTGCAAAAGTGTTGTTCCTCATAATAATATACTTGTTGATTCTCTTGACCTGATGCTTCTTTGAAAATCAAATCAGAAAAAGGGTGTACATTTGGCTAAGATCATTAATCGATATTTCTACACTTTAATCTAAGGAAGTTACTAATTTTAACATACAGTAAAACCTCGCTATCTCGAGGCATTATCAGAATAGACCAAATGCTCGACATAAATGTGGTGTTCGTAATAACGAGGTATTTGTTTGTTGGGTGAAAATTATACACGACTAAAAACAAAAATTGACGGGGCTTTAAAAATTTCTCGAGATAAGATGGGTGCCCGTGATATCAATGTTCATAATAAGGAAGTTTTATGTAATTTCAGCTTTATACTTGTGCGTCCTGATTCTTATTTAGACCATATTTTGTTCATTTTTGTTATCTTTAAAAACAAAATTTTAATGAAAGAAAGTGCGAGGAAGCATCAGAAAACAATCACTGAAGTGGGAATTTCAACCTGAGAAAAACTGTGAAAATATAATGCGCAGAGAGAAGTCATTATGAAATTTAATTGTCTATTTGATATTCACGTGATTTCAGTGGATTTCCCTTGCTGTATTGTGAGTGTGCTGTCTTTTCGTGATGTTTTCTATACATTTATTTGTTTATTTTAGTCTCAACAAAGGACATACCTAAAAGATCAACATATAACAATAAAAATACCTTGCCACTCAATGTTGAGTTATAAGAGACGTTAAAAAAATACTATCTTAAAATACATGCATTTGCTTATTCATTAGTAAATTTGTTTTTGTATGACCAAAGACACGTAGCTAACTATTTAAGTATATTTAATTACAAAAGAGATGGTTCGTCGGTATTATTCAAAGCGTTAATTTGTTCGTTCTTTACCAAGTTGAGATTATATCTATACTGAAGTATGACCTGTATTGAATTTTACCACCGAAAGGCAAATTGGTAAAAATCGATACAAATTATGCAAGGTTGATCATGCTAATCTAAAAAGATTGGATAGTTTTAGTCACAACTCGTTTGTTAGACTTAGTGGTTTAATTAGGGTCTGTTACTAAGAACGGTATGTTATGTCTGAAAATATACTCGATAACAAATCACTTCTTTTTTTTATCTTTCTTCATCTCTTAAAAGATTCCAATTTTGACATCGCTATTAACCTCATCGATAATAATATTATTATTATTTAAATTTTAGTTCTAAAACATGGAAATCTTTACCAACTATTCATTTTTCACTGGGTTACTACTGGTGATATTGAAATTTACCCATTTTCACAGAAGTCTTATTGCTAGCAATTAACAAAAGGACCAAGATGATCCTTCATTTGCTCACCTGTGTAAAGACAAACTTTAAGACAAAACAATAGTGCTTTAAAATGAATTGAGTAATATGAAATATATATTACATTTAAAACTACCATAAAACGTGTCTTTTCTAATTCTGTTATCATTTTTGTCAGGAGGTATAATCTTTTTGTCAATTTGATAGGTGTTGATATTTACAATTATGTTATAACTAATCTATAGATATTATACAAGGTATTCCTGTAATTTGATCTGATAACCTAGTGTTTGTCTCTAAATGACTCATGTTCAAATTTGTTCAACATATCATTAAGACAAACATTCTGACTAGCTTTGGTGAAGATCAAATCAAAACCTCAAGAGTGTGTAATAGTCTAAACAAATTCATTTGAAAACGGAAGTGGATTTTCCAAAGAAAACGATTTTGAAGCTCTCTACATATATCAGTATAATATCACACAAAACTGGCTACCTCTGAGCGTTAGAACTATTTCAATGAAATATTATATATCAAATCCTGTGCTAGTTGAAAATTTCTAAAAACCTGAAATATTACTGGGTGTCTTCATACGAGAACGCTTTGAGGTAGGTCATAAAAAGAGTTGTTTCCCTTTCAATCTAGTCTCCTGTCACCTTTAGAGTGTTAACTAGATTTTCCTGTGATTTGACCTGATGACCTAGTTTTGATCCCTAAATGACAGATGTGCAAATTTGTTCAATATATCATTAAAACAAACATTCTGACAATGTTTAGTGAAGATCCAATCAAAGCTGTCAGCTTTAGGGTGTTAACAATATTTTCCTGTGAGTTGACCTGATAACCTAGTTCTATGTCTCTAAATGACCCATGTACACACTTGTTAAATATATCATTAAGACAAACATTCTCACTAGTTTTGGTAAAGATCCAATCAAAACCTCTAGAGTGTATAATAAATTCTAATCAATTCAAATTAAAAACGAAAGTGGATTTTTCAAAGTAAACGATTTTGAAGCTCTCTTAATATATTTATGTATAAAACAGACTAATTCTGAGAGTCAGAACTATTTATTGTAGTATGATATATTAAATTCATAATATCACGCCCGGTACTTACTATTTTCCACATGTTCGCGTGATCTTGACAAAATAATACTGTAGACGCCAGAGATCACCTTAAACCTTCCAAAGTGTTCCGATCGTCATTTTCGGAAAAAAGTAAAACTCGGTCAAATTACGTAATGCATCGTCATCGTTTAAAATAACTTTTGAAGGGCATTGATTGTATAAAAGTTTTATCACATTGGGGAAAAGATACTAGCTCTACGTACGCATTTATATTTCGTAAATGTCATGAACGGTAACAAATACATGTATAAGCAAAGGATAATACACTGCTTGGAATTGAAATTACAAATTGAATAGGGCGGCTAACATTGATTTACTTGGCTACATGTATTGTGCAAGAGTCCTGCAAAAAAGTTCGGATTTCATAGTTTTAAACAAGGTTTATTTTAAGACGCTTTACTGCGCTTCAATACTGCTTTCACTTGTTAACGATATTCGTTTATTTTGTGCAAAGTGCTCTTAAAATGAGCGAGATATTTAACTTATGTTAAATGCTGCGATAGGCTTAGTATTGAAAACAAAACAGATAATTACTGAACTATGTGATAGATGGATGGATGGATGGATTATTTTAGTATCATTAAGCCTAAAGGCACATGTGAACATAGATAACATACATACATATTATACAAAACGTCAACTTGTAATTCCATTGATTGGGCTGATTGTGTGTTTCCATGAATATGTGCTACTGTAGTACACACGCCTATATATATATATATATATATATATATGAACCTCAGTTCCTTCCCAAGCGAACAGTATAGGGTGGGTTAAGCTTTCAAAGATATCAACGTTTCTGTCGAAGATGATGTTCGCCTCGTTAGTTTAAAACCTATCCTGCATTTACAAACATCGCTGCTGTGAAGGTTGTGGTTGAGCAAGATATCTGATTGCAGGTAAAAGATATAGCTAGAATTATTGCTATACCAGAAGGCAGAGTACAAGCTATTTTGAAGCAGCATTTGCATTTTAGAAAGGTTTGTGCTAGATGAGTACCGCATTTATTTACGTACGTACAATAGTAACTGCGCTATAATTCCGCCGAGAACTTCTGAAAACAAACACAAACACAAATTGTCATTATCCATTTATTTCTAATTTGCTAACAGATGATTAAACCATTGCACATACATACAAGTTTGAGCCCAAGAACTGGAAAAACTGAAACTCGCCCATGTATTGCCCAGTGAACTATCAGAACAAAGATGTTGTTCGCTATTCTTCAATTCCTGTAGGTCAGCCGTTCCGTAGCCTTGTCCATCTGATCACTCAGTCAATGGATGTTTCTGTAAAAACACAGTGCTGAAAAAAATGGAAGGCTTTTACAGCAAACGTTGATCAATGGTTTATCGGATTCATGACAAAGCTTCCTCCAGCAAAATTTAGAATAATCAAGTCTTCCTTGGCGTTTTTATGATGAAAACCGTTCTTCTTATTCACAAAATCACAGTCTACGTGACTTCTTTTTTATTTTTCAAGGCGTAAGACAATTGTTTTCTGAGAAGAAATACAATTCCAGAAGTTTCTTTTGGTACCTCTGTATATCAGTGTCTCATACAGATACCCAAAGAAGATATTTTAATGCATTTTACGACTGAGTAAAAAAAGTTACAAAAGTGTGTTTCGGTAAAGGGAGAATACTCAAATGGTTTGTAATGGAAACAATTATGATAAACCGCTTCTCAGAACTTTGAACAATGACAAAACTTTTTGCCGAATAGGCGATGCGATTAATATGATATGAATTCGTTGTTAGAAGAATTCCATTTACAAATGCATCTGTAAATGTCAATTTTCCTCTGCTTCTATATAACTGTACCTTGAATGATAATTATATTGTCATCCCAACTGTTGTTTATATTTAAATACGTCGTAAATACCAAAAGAGGGCTTTTTTCATAAATACCATGTTTACATTGAAACGAGCCGGGCAAAAAAGTTGGGTTTGTACATACAGGGATGTATATTTATCTACTTTTAAAAATCTGTCCGGAATATTTGATCTGAAGTGTACAAATTATCGATTTTTTTGTATTCAGTTTAAAATGCAAAGGAGTTAGCATGTAGGTTTCAACGTAAGTATATCCGTCTGTATGTCCGTCATCTAATTGCCAAGAGTATTATCCAAAATATTCATTGGATTTACTACAATCTTTTACATAGTAAGATCTCAATAGGGAGTAGTAATTCACCAGCTCAGACGAAGACGTATTATTATTACAGAATATCCAATTTGTCTATTTGTCTTAGTTTCCGCCATTGTTACTGAAATTATAAGCTTTTCGTGATTTGCATCTGAGAATTAAAAAGATTAAGAAAAAGTTATTGGACTGAAGATTTTATCTTAAAAGTTAAGACAGATGTATTCAAGTGAAGTCTTAAATAATTCAATGTGACATTATGTGTGTGATGTCTTATGAATGTCTAACAATGTGATATTCAGCCTAAGAAAACGACATAAAATGAACTGACCATCAAGGCATCTATGTGTTTACCGTATGCACCATAAACACCGAATGCCGAATTATATTCATGTGTATCTCCGAATGTGTGCTTACTTATAATAAATACTGTAATCTATTAGTGCTACGTGGTAAACGTTCGTCGCTAACCACCAAATCTCATATTATCATTCATATAATACACATTTACATTAAGATAACCACCCATTCAATATAAAGTGAAATAAACGTTTTTGTCTCCCCTTTTTACTATCAAATAATTGGTTTTCACTGCGTTTTAATGTCGCACCTACAGCCAGGGTCATATGGCGACTTTTCCAGCTTTAACAATGGAGGAAGATCTCGTGCATACACGTCGTTAGAACCATCGACCTTATGTAAGGATATCTGGACAGCTTCTTTACTTGTGGAATTTCGTCGCGGGTGGGATTTGAACTCACGGCGGTGAGCGGTTAGTGGTTACTTATCAAAGACAACAACCACTCGGCCATGGAGACCCCTAAATAGTATATTACAAGAAATCATGCTTGTAGCACAGATACTGTGGTGGACCGTGGATCACTCTCATATACAATTCCTGTCCAACAGAATTATTTGCCATATAATAAGTTTTGTTTGTATTCGACAAAAAATCTACCTGTTCGTACGGTGGTTACTCAGCAAGAACGTGTTTACTGACACTGTAGCTATTATTTAACATCAGTAATGGATATAAGACATACTGAACTGTTCCTCGGCTTCAAGTATTAAGTTTGGAATTTTCAATGCAGATCGGTATAGTTTTAAGAAATGTGGTTATTAAGCTTTGCGAGCGCGTAGTAACTGGGCGGATTTTTTAACTAGATTTTTTAAGTTACATGTGTGCATATTCAATTATTATACTACCGATGGACGATGATACTGAACAGAATAATGGAGATTTAACTTTGCAAGATTTGGTGAAAGAAATGCGACTGCAAAGAATAGAATTTGAGAGAAGAAGTGCTCGGAAGTTCAAAATCTACAAGTTTTTCAACATTTTTTTTCAGTTATATACCCCGACCGGTTCACCTAACCAGTTTTCCTGGACTGTATACTAACCAGCTCTAACTTACCCTTCCAAAAGGAGCCGGCAACTTCTCCACATACGGAGGAAAATCGGCATTTTTGTCAAATTGTCATAGAAGGGTATGACCTTCCGCGACCGAAATTCGAACCCACATCTCCGGATTACAATTCCAGCGCACTAACCACTGGACCACGGCCGTGGCTTCTGATTATTATAAATGTTTTCTGAATGCGTGTTTTAAAAAAAATGATAAATCAAATTGCATTCTAAATATTGTCATTGAAAAAGTTCTAAAATTTTATCATGACTGACTTAAGAAAATTGATAACGAAATAGAGTATTCAGCTCCGAGATAAATCTCAGGTTTAAAGTTTGATAAGCGGACTCTCGTAAATCTGGGTTACACATTTTAGGGATTACGTTCTTCTTCCGGTAGAAGATGATTAGTTATCTGAATAAACCAGAAAACTGGTGGATTTTGAAATATCAGATGAAAGAAGTCAAATATACAAACTGACAAACAAACTACACTCTCTGTCCAAGGTTACGATCCTACGACTTCCGGACTTGGTTGCGTTGTGTAATCAATTCTTTACACACATGTCCTATTTTCACTATGGTTACCCAAATGAGATTGGATATTTCGTCAGCGTGTGTATTCAAATTAGTTTAAGTATACTTTACATCAGTTATGTAGAATTCAAACTTAGCTACACATCCGTATACATTTAATACCCGATCTTATCTTGTCATAACCAAACTTCACCTGTTTAAGCTTTAGGGTATAATTGTAACAAGTTGAAAAGAAAAAAAGATGACCTGCTGTATATTTCAATGTCAACAAAGGGCAATAAAACTGGTTTTTATAGGTGATCATGCTTTGCAATTTAGCACGACTTCCTGCATTGATAGACAAAAATTGTGTTAATGAATTTTCATCATAGAAAAGATTATGGATTTACGTACTCGCGATTTACATCGTGATAAAATATATATTTTATACACTTGTCGATATTTGAAATGTTTGGTACTGATGGTATTGTAGAAAAATAATATTGACAACGTCGGTTAAGTGACAATGGTGCAGTTTTGCGCTCGGATTATAACTTTTGTGCACGTCGACTAAACTTTCGTATTTGTACGTTTTGTTCTGAAGTTCATTACTAATTATAAAAGTCAAAGGAATCATTTTTAGTGCGTCAAATTATTAAAAGTGTGTAGTTGATTGAAGTGGTGGAAGATTAGACCTGGTGCCACTGACAATACAAAGATGGTATGTTAACTTATATATATTCATTTATGATTAATTATTTTTATTACAATATTTATATTTTGGTTGAATAATAATTTTATTAGCGTGTGTAGTTTTCAGCGTAGAAAATTATTACATGTATATAGAATAATCAACACATAGTTATTAATTCTTTTTGTCTAAGATAAAATATATTGACTCTCTCTCATCCGAACCGGATGTCCAAAAATTCATTGATCCGGACAAAAATTTCATTACCGTTATTCTCACGCAACAGCTTTCATAAAATTGTTTTTCTAAAAATGCAAACATTCCTTATCGTAACATTGTACTGTATTTTATTGAGTGAAAATATTTTGCTACTAAATTACACACCTCTAAACAGAACCATAAATATTTATACGAGGTGCAGGTTTGCAATAAATTTTCCTACAATAAACATGCGCTTTTAGTATCACATGTCTATCATTATGAAATAAAATGATCGCTCATAAAAAAGTGCCGTCGAAAATATTTTACGTTTATTTTTTTCCATTTTCAATGAATATACTATTTGAAAAGACGCAACTTGTATTTATTATTAAGACAACATGAAATAATACGAACGAAAATTGAATATTTTTCAAATTAATGCATATTCTAAATGGAATTACGACGGTGTATATTAAAGGGAATTGTTTTTTGTTTAATGCATTTCATACTGTGCTGAAATATTTTAATGCGTTTAGTTAAGATAACTACATCTAGGTGACTGTAGTGTAAATAATATATACAATAAAACCTCCATAATGAGACTAAATGTATTCTGATGTTCACTGTTTGTGATATATCTAGTCTAGGCGTGTCCACCTTTCCCATAATTTAACTACAAGTCTACACATCAATGTGTAAAAAAGTGCACCTTGCAATGAATTTGCGTTATACGTTTAAGTAATTTGAAGGGCAAATATTAAATGTGAACTGAACCACCTATGCTATATAGTGAAACCTAGATAAGGATACCACCTTCGGGGCCCAATAAATCGGTTGTAATGACGTGGTCTCATTATCAAGGTGAATTATAAGGGAGTTATTGTAAGCCAGTCCGAAAATAAGCGGTCGTTATAACTAAGTGGTCGTGATATTGAGGTGGTCGTAATGTAAGGTTTTACTATATATATGTTATAGTATCGTGTGTTATTGTAATGTCGTGATAAATTCCGCTGTCTTTAGGATGAAAAGTTAAAGAAATTGTACAAGTACATTCATATGTACCGTGACTATGTCTTATTGCACTTACAATGTGAACCAAGAGCTACCTTGAGCTACCTTGTACAATATATATATAGTCACTTATTTACTAGGCCGCGGCCGTGGTCCAGTGGCTGGACTTGTAATCCAGAGATCCGGGTTCGAATCCTGGTCGCGACAGGTCATAACCTTCTATGAAAATTTGACAAAAATGCCGATTTTCCTCCATATGTGGAGAAGTTGCCGGCTCCTTGTGGAAGGGTAAGTTAGTACTGGTTAGTATACAGTGCAGGAAAACTGGTTAGGTGAAAAACGGCCATAAACCCCAGTGAAAATAAGTTGCATAAAAACTCTTATTTACCGACAGACGTATACTGGAAAATACCGGTTGTTAGCAGATTATGTTTGTAAACTAGTGACGTAACCATTTTTTTTCAAAGTGTGCATTGTTTCTGTATGGATGCATAACGCTTGGATAAATATGTACAGCGTTATTTTTATCATTTACTTTAACGCAATCAACATCATCGCCAAACATACTTTAAGTAATCATCATTTATATACATCTGAGATAAAACACGGTAGGCTCCATTTACATTTCCGTTACCATTGCATCCTAACTATGTTAATGTTTGATGACAAAATTGACTACTCGTTGATAAGCAATGGGAGAATTTATGAACCAGCTGAATTTATAGTTCTTGTCGCTCTCTGGTTAAAATTAGATGACGAAATACAGACAGAGGTTTGGCCACGTAAGAATTAATACACAAGTGCATAGCAGACAAACAACCACGCATACAAGGACTCGGGATCTAATTCTGGCAAACCTTATCTCTTGAACATACAACATGTTCATTGTTTCTTAATAAAAAGTATACAGTGACTCAGTGGGTGGTAAAAAATCGGTCTTACACTAACTCTGTGATTGGTGAACAATCAGTATTATACTAATTAAGTAATTGGTGAACAATCAGTATTATACTAATTAAGTAATTGGTGAACAACCAGTATTATACTAATTAAGTAATTTGTGAACAATCAGTATTATTCTCACTCAGTGATTGGTAGGCACCCCTTGTATTGTGAACAAACGTTTAATCATGTTAACGAATTGGTGAACAGTCATGAGAAAAATGGTAGCATCTGAGCAGCATTGTACGCAGTGATATTATATACATGATATTATATACATGATATTATATACATGATATGTACGTTTTTTCTACTTACGTTGCTCAGTCTGAGTGACTTTTTTCTTTAGTCACTCACTAATTTATTTTTCTTAATGCAATATCATTCGCTGTTTTGCCATGTGCGTGCATTGAATATTTATGATACAAAAAAATTAATTATTAAAATTGATTAATTTTTGCCGCAGATATACCCTGTACGATATGATATGATGTATGAATGAATATACAGAGAGAAAATGTCATTTATTCAGGGGAACAAACAGCTGTACATGAATTATTTCGCCTTCCATTTCCATGTGATTAATCCACATGTTTGTTTTGTCGGTCATAACATTATTATGATTGTCTAGACTGATATTTTGGCAACACATAAATGTATTCAGGTGCACCCTGTTTGTGACTTATCTCCCACCGTTCTCATAACTGAACGACCTGTTATACAGTGAAACCTCGATGATGAGACGACATTCAGGACCCGAAAAATATGTTGTAATAATGTGGTGGTCTGGTTGAATATTTGGGTAGTTTTTCGAAGCTGATCTGAAAATAAGCGGTCGTAATATTGAGGTGGTCTCGTTATTTGAGGTTTAACTGTATATAAATATGGTAAAATATTTCACTCGTTACTACGTTATTTTAGAAGGTCATGTTGAGCCATTAAATATTCTTTCATGCTCACCCCGCTGGATCGTATAGGATATAATGTTCACATTTTGTTATCTAGATCCTCATCATAGTTTATAAGAGTGAAAGTTTAACTTAACATTACTTGCTTTGAGTAATTGTTTACTCAGCACTCGAGTTAAGTAAGCCACGAAGAAAGTAAGCTACATTATAGTGGTATCACATGATGCTATTCGCTTTTCGGTTTAAACATCACATTCTAGTGACGCTGTGTTCAGAACTAATTATTGTTGTTATTTTTTTCACCTATACATTTGTATTAAATTATGTAAAATATAACTGAATAATGTCCGACGTCTGATATGTTCATAAAATAATCAGTGAATTACGATACATGGATGATGGTGTCGCTTGGTACCCCCAGGGAATTATTCCATTTATTCTCGTATCGCGCAGTAACTTGGAGAGTTGCTTGATGTGTTCCTATATCTCTTTCGTAATTATTACTCGATTTATCTTTATATTACTCGATAGCTTATAGATCTGCTCCATTCTTTTTTATACCGCTCAGAAACATACAGAACAGCTCGGTTTTTATACCGCTTTGTAACTTTCGAGATTACCCGGCAATAACTTATTCACGAATTACACGACTATTTCTTATATTGATTTATAACAAGCTAAACTGACAGGTTATTCCTTAAATGGCTCGGTTACTTTCCCAAAGTGTTCGCATTCTTTTGCACATTGTAAAATTTTCAGTCGTGCAGACAGCATAAAACACATTCGGATTACAAATTTATTCATTTTGAACAAATTCAAATTCATTTTTGCAGTAATACATAAAATTACCTGATACTGAAAAGCGTATTTTCAGTAGACATAATATAAAATGTATATGCTTCGTAACTTGCGTGTAAAGTTACCATTCAACGCATATTTCAATTGATAATAATCCTGCATTCAAGTGAAAAATGATCGCCAACAATTAAAAAAAACTGATTTTAATACCAACTTTTCATTCACTGTTGAATATTTAACCATGTAACTGAATGGCCGTCTCTTCATGTCGGTGTTTTATACAGTAATGTTTTTGTTTCATTCTGTATATATGTGTATGAATTTGAATGTAAAAAAATCTCTGTATAACGTGTGCGACAACATGAGTTACTAACAGTACCATCCTTCTTTGATAGACTCGGGCCGCAGCCGTGGTCCAGTGGTTAATGCACTGGAATTGTAACCCGGAGATCCGGGTTCGAATCCCGGTCGCGGCAGGTCATACCCTCCTATGAAAATTTGACAAAAATGTCGAATTTCCTTCATATATGGTAAAGTTGCCGGCTCCTTGTGGAAGGGTAAGTCAGTACTGGTTAGATGAGCCGATAAGTAGTGACTTGGTTGCAATAGATATTAACAAAAATCAAACAAACACTAAGATAATTTTTTTTAAAGGATATGGAGATTTGAAGGATAAAAATCTGATCAAAATCTTGTTATTGCATATTCAGGTGCTGACTATAGATACCAGTTGCTTTACTTAACGCATACATTTACTCATTAAAATCACACGTTTTGCATGAGAACAACACGCGTACGCGTTAGTTCTTGTAGCTGGTTATCTGTGAATACTCAGTCTCGTTAGTACTTGTAAGTGGTCGCCCATAACTATAGATTAGAACTAGTAACTTGTAACTAGTTATCACAATATGGTTCGTACTTATAAACGATTATCTACGAATACAGGTTAGTTCTTGTCCGTGTTTATTAATGAACACTGTTGGTACTTTTATGTGATTATCAATAAACACTTATCAGGTTAAATGCTGCATAAAGACGTCGCATTGTATCATGGGAAGTGATCAGTAGTTGCTTACGACTGGAATAACAACGTGACAACAAATTGATGCATAATGTTTGCTAATTACTCAACCGATATAGAAAGGCTTTGACTCAATAGTGGTGGCTTCAGTCCGTTGTAGTGAAAAATACATTCAATTAAATTACCGATTTTATGGATGAAAATGTTCAATGTAAGTGGACTTTTATGTGCGTGATTTAGTGCATGTATCGTGGATGTTTTATTGTATTTTGAGTGTTTTCGACAATGAGTAGGTTTTATTACAATATGAAGATCATGTTGTCCTACATTTTATTTATGGATCGTTGTATCGATAAGAGATTTGTGTTTCATGAACATAATACAGTAAAACCTCGATAATAAGAGCACTCTCCGTAACCAAAAAAAAAAATGGTCGTGATAATGAGGCGGTCTCATATCAAGTTGAATTATTGGGGAATTATTTAAAGCCGGTCTGAAAATGAGTGGTCGTTATAACAAGGTGGTAGTAATATTGAAGTTGTCGCAATGTGAGGTTTTACTGCATAATAAAAAGGAAAGTTAAATGTCAGTCAATGTCACCACTTATACCGCCACAAGTCTTATATTTTTTATAACTAACTGGTAAAAAAGCTGATGAGCAGGCGTTACGGCTACACTTTCTAAAAGGCGTTACGGCTACACTTTCTAAAAGGCGTTACGGCTACACTTTCTAAAAGGCGTTACGGCTACACTTTCTAAAAGGCGTTACGGCTACACTTTCTAAAAACAAGAATGTATATTATCATTAAAGATCAGTCTCAGTTTGTGTACGCAAAATCGATGAAATCACTCTTTGGTGTTGTATACATTATTAGATTCATGGTGTTTTCTTGGTGTTTGACCTAATACAGCTGATAATCATCGTTTTTTATGAGTATAAAATGAGGCAAATTGTTACTGACAAAATTTAAATAGTAAAATATACAGTACAACCCCTCCAGAGCCAACAACCCCCCTTCAACAACAGTCTGATTATTTCCCACTGTACGATTTAACTATTAATTTAACCTCTCTAGAATAACAACCTCTCAGCAACAACATAATTCTGCTTCTCCCAAAGGATGTTGCTTTGGAGGGGTTGCACTGTATATATTTTTGTCTTCTCCTAGTGAGGTGATTAAGTTTGTGAATGATGTCATTCTGTGCTTTTAAATATTTGGATAATAGTGCGCCCAATTGTTAAAGACCTTTATTAATGCATACTGTTTGTCTTTTATTGGTCCATATGCATGTCCACATTTGTCATGCTATCTCATACATATTTTAATTAACAAGACACTGCTGTTAAACACAAGAAGGATTCATGTCGCAGTATATTCATTTTTTTGTACTTCAAACCAGATTTCAGTTTCAGTCAAGTCAGGGTCATCACGTGACATTTTTGTTTATTCCTACAGAAAACTTGATATTGACGTATATTCTATTTATCTTTTTATCGTTTTACTGGTATGCAGTAATACAAAACTTAAAACGCAGACTCGTGTATCATATTTCATATATATATCATATAGCGTCTAACGTACTTATCCACCTTGCCACGACTTACTTCAAAAAGTTATATATTACCGTCCTGAGGAAGGGCGGATTACTAGTAAATGAGATTAAAGCTATCGCGATAAGAAACATTAATTCCAGCCAAATCATAGTTAAAAAGCATCTATAGTACAAATGTTGCTTAAGAATAGCAAGGAAATGACAGAAGCTTGCCTTTACACGTATCTGTTACGTCTGAGTGCAAGCCTCCTTCCAGCAGCAAACAATCCTGTATCCTGCTGCCTAATGCTTTCTTAAAAGTAACGACCCAATAAAGTGACTTGAGGCTCAAAAATCACAAAACCCCCGAGGTAAGTCAGTTATCTATATCGGATTTTGTTAAAGGCCATTACTTTGAACATGGTATTATTTCCCATTCTTCATGTCATGTTCCACAAAACGAAACGAATCTTCGGTAAAAAAAACTCACAAAAATGTATTCGTTTCTATCTTTGTTGTCACGTCAAAATCTAAAAAAAAACGATAAAGGTCAACATATGAGTTGAAACAAACAAAATGAAATACGATCCTAGTTGGTTAAAACACTTTTGGAAGTCAAGAAAACAGCACTGTCACGTCCTATACGGATCCTTTCGAATATAGATCCACAGGGTAGTTCTATTCAGTGAATGACACTCATTAAATTGGGGTGTTGTATACGGAAAAAAGCATGTGCAAAGATTAATACAGCTTGCATATGCCTACACTTTGATAAAAATAATTATATAAAGGATGTTAGCGAAAACCAGCGAAAGCCAGCAAAAACCAGTGAAAACCAGTGAAAACCAGCGAAAGCCAGTGGTTGGGAGTCATTTTGACTATTCAAAATATTATTGCTAATTGAACATTAGACCATGAATCGAATTATAACATGCCTAGCTATTGATAAAATTCAGCCATTTTGACCAATGACCTTTGACACCTTTACGTCACGGGAGATATATTTGACTACAGAAGATGTAAATATCATTTGTTTTCGAGATAAGGAATCAAATCATGTTTGTAACTAGAAATTCAATAATTGTCATACATGACCTTGACCTTTGACAGTGGAACATGAGGGCAACTAAATATAGTGGAAATGTCAATTGGATAAATGACAATGAATCAAAACATTACACGCCTGTAACTGAATATTCATAAGTTTTGAGTTTTAATTCTGATTATCACCTTAAAGTGAACGCAAATATGAGGTAACGTGTCAATATGTCTAAAGCAACTTAAATATCATTTTTCTTCAGAATCCATAAAGCGGTTTGGGGAGAGATAGCATCATGGACGTGCACACAGACATACATACGGGCGAACGAGCGGACAGACAAACAAACAAACAAACAAATATACAGACAGAAAGACGGACGGACGGACAGACAATCACACATACAAATACACAGACACTCTGACACACAGACATGCATCCACATAGGCAAACAAACACGCAGACAAACACGCGGTCAAACAAACACACAAACATACAAACACAGACAGACAGACAGACAGACGTTCTCACAAGGCTGATTTTGTGAGGTTATCATTTTTTGATAATGTTAACCAAAAATACACTTCTTATCTCTAGAATACAGCTTTTAACTGAATGAACTAAAAAAAACCCTCAAAATCTCATTTCATTTGGGCATGTACAGACAGATAGACAGATAGATGACTGCCAGCCAACCAGCAATACGAACAGAAACATTCTTACATGACAATTGCATCGTAAATAAATATCTTGTCATCATTTTTTGTTTAGGTAACAAATTTATCATCGTTAAAAATTTAATGAATTTTATCTAGCTTTAGATAATTGGAAGAAGAGCAAAAACAACAGTACACCGAGTGTAGCTTCTTATTTAGTACGGGAGATTATAGCCGGCGAATAGAGCTCCTTGGCCTGCTGTACACCAAAACGTTTGCGAATACAGCTCCAATGGCAGCTATATTCGAAAGGATCACTATAAGGTGTGATGCTGCACAAATCATGATCTCCAGTTAATATTTTACCTGTTAATTGATAATCAAAATGGTTTCACTGAATAAAGTATCATGATATGGTCTGCCTCTTGAAGTTAAGGCTCGATAATTTATACTGCAGCGTTGCTAATCCGAGATCGAAGACAGTAACATCCGCACATACATGTACACATACGTATATTTTAATTCAATTATCTAAATCAACACATACCAGTTTATTAGTCTTTTATTAGTATATGACGGATTGTATGCACGTTCATGAAATCATTTGTAGTCGAAGTTACAGTTTCATTCATTTTCAGACTTCAAAAAATAAAGCGTCGAAGTAGTCTACTATCGTTGACCCGATTTCAACTTTGGTCACTTGCAGAGAAAAAAACCTGAAAATCGGACCCTTCCGGACTGGGCCAAAAGTCCGGTTTCCTTAGAAGTCCGGTTTTTAGAGAACTAATTTCAGACAATTCCGGTTTTCGGAGAGTCCGTTTTTCAGGGGTTATATTGTTTTATTATTTTGTGTTCCTTTCATATATCTATTAAATACAGTGCAACCTCTCCAGAGCGGCTCTCTCCTTAGCAACAACCTCCCTTCAACAACAGCACGATTTTTCTCCACAGTTCGATTTAAATATTAATTTAACCTCCCTAAAGCAACAACCTCCTCTCCACAACAACATACCTTTGCTTCTCCCAAAGGGTGTTGCTTTGGAGGGGTTGCAAACAACAAATGTTGAATGTTGTTTTGGTCGTTATCATTGATTTCCCAATACTTTCAGGACGCATACTTTGGATTACGACGGGGGTGTTTGCTGATCACGTGCCTTGTTCTTCATTTTACGATTTCCGCGAACAGCATTGATGCACCTGACATAGAATTACGCCACTTCATGATGAAGTTGATGGAGAAGTACGGAGACGGTAATGAAATGGCATTTGAGGGTTTTGAACATTTGCTGCATAGTTTAGGACTTGCTGGTCTTTTATTTGAACATGATACCCGTTGTCATAAATCAGGCAAAGCGTTTATGCCATTACATTCACATCACAATCATTCCATCTTGGGCAGGGACCCACTTTCCAAGGAATGCTCTAAACAAATGTTGCATGATACATCTAATGAACATCAAGGTCACCCGCATATACACTATGGACGCCACCATGATGACAAACACGATGAACAAGACCATGGTGACAAACACGATGGACACAACCATGGTGATAAACACGAAGGACACAACCATGGTGACAAACACGATGGACACCATTATGGTCACAAACACGATGGACACAACCATGGTCACAAACACGATGGACACCATCATGGTCACAGCGGTCGTGGAACTTCAAATGCTGACACTCAAAATCGGAACACATTCGAGAGTGAAGAGAATGGTAGGAGCAGATACAGATATGTATCCAGAACTCGTGTGAAAACTGATACAAATACTGGACATGACGGTACAAATCAAACCTCTAAGACTTCAAGTAGTTCAGGAAGCGAAATGAAAAACACTGAAATTACTCAAAACCAAACTCTTAACAGGGATAAAACTCATAAAGACAATCGTAAAAATAACACAGACATTACTGATCTGGATACAAAAATGGACAAAATTCGCCGTATAAGTCCAAGAAGGAGACCCACGGAAGATAAGAACGATGAAGACGATTTAACTGGTGACATCGAAGATGGCACTGCTGAGAACAGTCATATACATAATGACCCTCGTTCGATCAAAAAAAGATTTGCTGCATTTGATGAGGTAAGAATTTTTATATTAATGTGAGCAGTATAAGAATATAGATTTTGGAACATTTCCTCGCTTAAAATACTTTAAAATCCTATTTGATGGAAATATAATTGCAACAAGATGCGGCTGGATTTATTTGAATTGGTGTGAATATTCATGACCTTTTTTCAATTTAGTTAATTGTTGAATACTGGAACGTAATTCCGAAGACCTTTTTACCGATTTGGATTTATTTTATTCATTTCTTTGGGGCTTGCTATAATTATAGTCGAGCGCTTCGTGACACTTAAAGTCACTCGTCACATTTCACCGATTCTATTTGGCATAGTGTTTGGACAGTGATTCACTGTCATGTGTACAGATTGCTATATCGATATCAAAGGTTTTAGCATAATTGCTATTTATTGCATTACTTTCATTCTAGCGACATAAAAGTACAACAACGATATTACCTTTACAGTGTCTGTCTGTTAGTCACATGATAAACCTTGCCCATTTGGACCTCGGGAAATCCATTTCCCAAAAGACATTCAAAGAAATCTGTCCAGCACTGATTTATCAGATTGACACAGACGCTTGTCATCATCATCATGAACATTACCACCACCACATTACTGTTGGTAAGAATCATGTACACCATCATCATAATCACGACCATAACCATGGTCCTGACCCTGATGCAAGCAAGTCTACGGGCGGCTTCGGCTTGGGAGGCGTTTCCGCAAGAGGTATTTTTAAATAAGATTTCTTAATTGTTTTAATTGATTAGGGATTAAGGAGAATAGGATATACATTTAGATTTTTTGTTTATTGTATTATTGATGTGTTTTGTATAATTCGTTGCTAGTATTGGGATACCACTTTGAGGCATTATTGGTGCTTGCCGTTTGCGTATTGTTCAAGTTGTTCCATTGCTTCGTCCTACAGCTAAAGATTTGTTCATCAGCAGGTATACAATTTATACTCCCTTCGACAAGATGGTATAAACAGATAGTGGTATTTCAAAATTTCACAAAGTATACAAAAATCGCGCGTGTATATCAATTAAGAATCCATATTTAGTCCTTGCTTACGCTCATACACTCTTTTCATATTGTAGTATGGGGCTATAGCTCGTTAGCTGTGGTGATTATCTCCCTTGTTGGGCTGCTAGGTGTTGCGGTGATACCAATCATGCAGAGAATGTTCTACCATCAGTTGCTGCAGTTTCTGGTTGCTCTGGCAGTAGGTGCACTGTCTGGTGACGCTTTGTTACATCTCCTTCCGCATGTAAGTCACGCGATCATATTGAATTAACACGATGTACGTGTATCTAATGTATAAAAAAGACGAATTGAAATGGCAATGTTGCCCGTAGGCAACATGTTGTATAGTTCTATTAGCCATGACTTGTACCCAAGGTTACAGAACTTGAAATTGATCTTTTGAGTTATAACTCAAAATGTGTATTTTTTGCATTCTTAAGCTTATTCACATAATATTATAAATCTTTTCAAAGAGTTTTCTATATATACTTTACTATTTAAAATTTACTTATACATACGGCAAAAATATTTGGTCTGATGTAAGCTGATACCTTGAGCGGTGTTAGAACTATTTGGCGTGTATCAGACTTATGTTCATGAGTTTATCAGCATATATATACACACGCATAAAGAAGTTCATTTTTGTTTGGACGAATATTAGATAATATTGTACATTGGTTACATTAATGTTTCACACTCAAATAGATGTAATTTGTGCAATTACAGTAAAACCCCACATTGCGACGACCTCAATATTACGACCACCTTGTTATAACGAACACTTATGTTTGGACCGGTTTTCCCTTATAATTCAACATGATAGTTAGACCACCTCATTATTACGACCGATTTTTCGGGTCCAGAAGGCGGTCTGAATATCGAAGTTTTGCTGTACCATATAAAGTGAATAAAACATGGTGACAAATTCTGCTAAATTTCATTAAGTGCCAATTTTCTCTCCATCAGGCATTGGCTGACAGTCACGGTAGCCATGGAGACCATCATGATGACGATCACGGACATGCGCACGATAACACTTCGATATTTAAATGTCTATGTGGCTTGATGGGAATATATATCTTCTACATAATGGAACGATGTCTTGTTATTCTGACAGCTTTCCGGAAAAGGAAACGGGTATAACATACGAATAATGCTAATTAAGAAATATACGAATAATGCTAATTATTAACATCTGAATATTAAGAATAAACCTTTCTAAAAACGTTTAGAGACATGTAGCAGTATATAAAATGTCATTTTTGCCAATTTCAACTTGGACAAGAATTAAATAAGAACCTGTCCGGACTGTACTTAGCGGGCATAAAGAAAATATCGCGTTAAATGAACATCATGAACAAGAAAAAATCAGGTACAAACTATTACTTGATGTACAAATGCAAAGGTACCAATGACTATAATTTGGTACGTGATAAATTCATATTGTCTTAGTATTCATAGGATTATTTTGCTCCCAATTCTTGTTACATATATCTTAAACACTTAATCATAGTTTTACACTTGTCATCAACTACCAATTGAACAGTAAAAACCTGAAAAAATGTCGCCATTTGGAGATCTGTTTTTTCAAGTGCACATGAAAATCATTTCGTGTATTACAGAAAACTGAGGGTATTGAAATACATGCCGGAAGTACTGAGGAGGCGGTGACTGGTGTATCAGATGCTGATGAAGAACGTATGGTGCAAATAAACATATCAGGTACAAAATGCACATACATTTTGCATGATAAATATTATAATCAGCGGAAACTTTAGAACATGAAGTCACAGAATTTCCGCAAAAACACAGAAAATGAAAATTATTGCGTGTTGTGTAGAGTTTGTCTTTCCCTTAGATTTAATCTTTTTTAATTCAACTAAATCAAGAATATAGTGTGACATGACTCTGTATGTTCTTTTCAAATACAGTTCAATGAAAACTATTCCTACAAAGTATATCAATTTATCACTACCTGCTACAAAATACGTACGTAATGACTACCGTTCATTTACAAACGAACGAACGAACGAACGAACGAACGAACGAAGGAACGAAGGAACGAACGAACGAACGAACGAACGAACGAACGAACGAACGAACGAACGAATGTTAGTCATTTGACTCGTGTGTCTTACAGCTGAGGAGCCTGAAGCTGGTCAAGTTCATAAACATGGGCACGGACACTCCCATAGTATGGACGGAGCCCCTGGTTCTGTGGCTGCCGTTGCTTGGATGGTGATCCTTGGAGATGGTATCCATAATTTCTGTGATGGACTGGCCATCGGGGCAGCATTTGTTAGCAGTATAACAGGCGGTTTTAGTACTTCCATCGCTGTGTTTTGTCACGAACTTCCACATGAAATAGGTTAAATAATTTCCTGATATTAATTTTGCATTTTTATGAAGTATACCAGCCGTCATAGGAAAGAAACCAGGCTTAATATACTAACCTTGAAGTTTTAATGTTATACAGTAATTTTATAGTCAATAATGGATAACAATAAACCCTATCATGAAATGTTTCAGCTATTTCCAGAATTAAATTCATCTCGATTACTTGCGCTTAGTCTATTATATACCAACATCACTTACTGGTTACTTTCTGATGACGGCCATTATATTTATTAGTCGATACTGAGACATTCTGGCCAAACGAATCAGTTTTGATACCGTCGTGATCTCATAATCAAGTTGAAATAAAAAATATGTGATAATAAATTCATGTAGTGCAAAATTGAGTAGTCGTTAAGATGAAGCTGTCTTCATATTAATGTGTTTGCTCTGTGCGTGTTTACTGCATATTGTAAACAGTCATAATAAAATTGAGTAACGGTTTTATATTACAAATACCTTTGTGTAAATAAGTTTGTAAGTCTGAATTGTTAAATTGTATACCTTTGTTATAACCTCGAATATCAATTACGGAAGAATTTTACAAAATTGTTTATTTTCCTCCATATGTGGAGAAGTTGCCCTCTCCTTGTGGAAGGATAAGTTAGTACTGGTTAGTATACAGTCCAGGAAAACTGGTTAGGTAAACCGGTCGCCGTATATAACTGAAAAATTGTTGAAAACGGCGTTAAACCCCGACGACAATAAGTCGCAAAAAAAAACAATTACGGAGACAGTCATATTAAACCTCTCACCGAAATTAACTGACGTGATTCTATTGAGACGTTTTGGTCTGCTACTGTGTCGCATAGTTATTGTCAGAATTAACATTCCATATTAACATTTTATAGCTAAACCTACAGATTGCATCTCGTTTTAGGTGATTTCGCCATGTTGTTAAAGTCCGGTATGACTATAAAACAAGCAATATTCTACAACTGTGTGTCATCAATTTTATGTTTCTTCGGGATGTTAGTGGGTGTTGCTGTTGGCAACATAGCAGGTGCGAGTTTGTGGGTGTTTGTTGTTGTTGCCGGAATGTTCCTCTATATCGCTCTTGTTGATATGGTAAGTAATGCATTAATTATCACCACAATCTCTTAGAATTCAGCGATTTCAAAATAATGTTTGAACTCAAATACAAGTTTATAGTAAATTCGGATACTGTAAAAATCGGATACAATGAAGTATTGTCAATTCTTTATACCAAAGAAATAATGAAGTAAAATTTCCCAAAATTCCCCAAAAACCATGTTCCGCTGTATTTGTATTGATTAATCATCTACTGGTCTGGTTGATGAGGTTTCCGGCTTGGATCATGAAATTTCGAATCATGTTAGCCGGTTTTCTGAATTGACGGGTTAATGAGCCGTTTGTTCGCTAAGACATGAGTGTTCGATCGTCAAACTCATTGTTGTGATCTTTTGACTCGAGGGGTTGATTATAAAGAATAAAGGAGCATTTCATAAAGCCATCAGCCAAATTAACAGGCGTTTTTAAAGCCGGATAGAATACAACAGATAAAGAAAGAAACAAGCTCGCTATTATATACATTCTCTCTGTCATGCTTTCAGCTACCGGAACTGACGTCAAGCCCAGCTGATAAAACGAAGGATGCTTTCTTTGAGTTGTTGCTACAATTAATTGGTATGGTCATTGGCGCGGGTATTATGCTGCTTATCGCCGTGTATGAAGGAGATCTCAGCACGATACTGGAATGATTTCAGAAGAGACTGAAATGTTAAAAGTGCTATCCAAACTGCTACGTTCTAAACGTATTACGATAAATATGTTTTTTATATTCTGTGCACTGCATGTGTAGCTGCTGACAAGGCCGAAGCCAGATTCAATTCATGTTTTTTATGAATTCTTACTGAAATGAACATGAACATAATGACAAGACAATGTTTCCACTTTTTATTTGAGTGTCTACGGGCATGCCAAATGGCGGTACATTCATAAAAATACTTCATTTATTGACAAGGTGAATAACTGTATTATTTGTTTAAGATCCGCCTATATGCATAATATATGAATAATCAGATTTGCATAAAAAACTGTATAAATGTGCTTCTCTGAGTGATCAATTTGGCAGCTCTTTGTATTATAATGTTGATCTCAACACCAACAGTAGGACTCGGATTGGCTTCTGGAAGAGCTTGAAAATCACCGTGCCATCATGAAATATCCACATGCTTCAACATATTTGTTACTCAGGAGAAGACTTATTGAAATATCCGCTTTGCTTTTTGGCCAATGCAAATATTTATAACTATGCACTACAGGGCTATTGGTAGGGGAAAGAACTGTGTCTGACGCTGCAGTATTTCTCTAATGGTTACTTCCCCTTTGGGCATGAGACAAAGTGTACTCACAACTTGATCACTGCTTTAAAACATCAGAATACATAATTTGACTGGTGTTTATCTAATTGTCCGTTGATTGCCCGGTGTTTATCATGTTATTTAAAACAAACAACAAATATTCTAATAGTTCGAAAAATCATTAAAGTCTAGTTCAGTAAGTAATATGTGATAATTTTTTGCATGGTTAGTAACAGGGCTGTATATATAACATGTGTTTATAGTCCTTTGTATGTCCGTCAGCCCGACTAGGTCAGTTGGTAGAGCAGCTGACTTGCAAGCAGAAAGTCGTGGGTACGAGCCCCGCATCGGGAACTATATTTTCCACACCCTATATGATTCTATCTTAGCCATGGCATTAATTGTTGCGCGTGTCCAACTTGGTGGACACGCCATTGGGTATTAGCTCAATTTCCAAGAGAAACAACTGCAAATCAGATGTTTATGTACAGTCTACCCATTAATACCCTCCTTGTTTGCGTTACTGACTTTGTTAGGGTTCATAAAGAAATAAAATCAATCATGAGTCACAGATGAGATCTGCTGTATCAAAATCAACTTTTATATCCGGTCAAGATAGTACATCCGAAATTTTTTTGCAGCGGAACTTATAATCATGCTGTGACATATAACTAGTCGTTTGTGGATGTTTTTATTGCACATTGCAACCTCTCAAGAGCGACCATCTCTTGAGCAATAACCTTACTTCAACAACAGCATGATTTTCCCACTCTACGATTTAACCATTAATTTAACCTCCCTGGAGCAACAACCTTTCAACAACAACATAATAGGATGTTGCTATGGAGAGTTTGCACTGTGTATCATTTATACATTCTATAATTTTTACATTCTT
>VIBL01000387.1:0-244298 GCA_008271625.1 Lutraria rhynchaena
CAATTAACTCACTCGGTGAAATATTATTATTTACAATTTCTTCGCGATTATCAAAAAGTTGAAGTATTTCATCTTTGGTTAATTTCTTTTCAAAAGCTTCATTTAAAATACGATATTCTGGTTGAAATAAACTCTTTCCAAAAACTTGAAGATTATCATAATCTAACCACTCCGGCTTTAGCAAGAGATTAAGTAATAATGTAGTTTTTCCACATCCGGATTTCCCAATAATTAAACCTCTAATACTTTTTGGTAAAAGAGGATGATTGTTGCGCTTGGTCGTCGTCGTGTTCCAAGATAAATCTTTTATCTCCATTTTTTGGACCTTTAAAAATGTATTGTGTAAAATGCAAAAAACAAACCAATACTCTCAATATCGAGGATGTTGTTTCAAAAAATGGTAGACCAATGAAACGCGGAAGATGCGAAGTGTGTGGAATAATGAAACACCAATTCGTTGCCCGCGGAAAAGGAATATTAAATAAAGCTATAAATAATTTACCTTTTGAAATGCATCTACCAGGACATAATTTTACAGGACCGGGAACTAATCTAAATAAAAGATTGAATAAAGATTTAACTCCAAAAAGTTGGAGTAAACCAGTCAATAGAGTTGATAAAGCTGCATATCATCACGATGTATGTTATTTAAAAAATAAAGATACGGAAACAAGAAATAAAGTTTGTGATAAAAATATGTTGCAAGAATTAGATAGTATTTATAATCCAACTTTGAACGAAAAAATAGATAGATCTATTGTTAATAAAGTTATTGGAACGAAAATGAGATTTGGTTTAGGTGAAATATAGATCATCCATTCCATAGGATAAAGTATCTATTCCATTTTCACATATATAAATTTTATCATCATTGTACGAAAGACCAACTTTAGCCATTTCGTTTAAAAATATTTCATGTTTTTTATGTACTAAATTGAACATTATTTTATTGATTACTTTCTTGTTAAATAAACAATCTTTGTACGATTCTAAATTAAATTCTTTTTTAGCCGCTTTGTTAACACCTTTTGCGGCGCATTTAAAAAAGGGGGAACTCCCTTCTATATATTCAAAAGCATACATTTTACTTCTTATTCCTATAAACTCTGTCATTATATTTCCACCTAATTCATCTTTAAACTTTCCGATTACTTTTTTATTTGTATTTGAAAACAAAGGATGATCTTTTGGATAATTTGAAGTATCCAAATATTCTGATATTTTTTCCAATTCATTATATAAATCTTCGGTATATATATTTAACACCATAGAATCGGTATTGTGAACGATCAATGGAAATCCACAATTAAAATTTTCAGTTTCGGTAGATAAATCATAAACCACCCTTTTTTGTTTCCCCAATGGTATTATCTTTTTTACATTGGCGACTTGTTCTTTTTTAGTTATAGCCAAACGAAATATGTTCGGGTATTTGTTCATCGTGTTAATATTAGTATTATAACCTAGAGATGTTATAAGATAATGTAAACATGAAAATGTAATTTTAGATTTTTGAGTAAAACAAAATTGATGATTCTTTCCTTTTTTATAACCATCACCTTGGTAAAATCCTCTAAAGAAGAATAATCTGTAATTGTAATCTTTATTAAGAATTTTGTACGGAATGTATTTTTCACGTTCGTTGGTATAAAATCTTTCAAAATATTGTGCCATTACTTTATAATTTCCTTTCGGAACAATTACATAAACACGGGACGATTCCATGCAGTCTATTATTTTGAAATCAGTTATTTTGTAAACTTCTTTACACCATTCTAGGCATTTATCTAAAAGATCTAAATCTTGATTACACAAAGCCCAATTGTATTTTGTTTTTCCCCACTTGGTTTGATAAATTCCACTGCTTCCATCCGCTAAGAAGAAACCTTCAATAAAAGCTTTTTTCTCTTCTAAAGTTGTTGGTTCTAATTTTAAGAAATCTCTTTTTAGTGGTGGATTGTAATTTCCTTTATAACTATTATTGAATAGAAGATTAGTATTTAATGTTAAATCTTTGGGTTTAATTATTTTATTATTATCTTTGATTAAAGAATGATCTTCCGTAACATCAACAAATCCTACGGATGTAACAACTCTAAATATTTCTTTATTTGTTTCATGTTTAATTACAGTTTTTATTTTAGAAAATCCTCCACTTGTCCAAACTTCAATATTATCATTTGGTTTATGATAAAATTTACCATTTGAATATTCATATTCATCGGTAATATCTTTTATCTTATCAATATATATTTTATTTTTGTATCTTAGTATTAATGGAGTATTTCCTAAAACTGAATCGGAATACAAAACTTCATTATTTGGAAAATATTTTTCAATAACATCATAATAAAATTTATACATTACCAATTTTGAATAATCTAAAATACCCATTCCTAAATAAATTGGTTTATTGAAATACATCGATTTATAATTCAATAATACCGCTTTAAAATTATCATTAAAATCTATAATATCTTTCAAAGTATCTCTAGAAGCCAATTGTTTTAGTTTTTCGGGGTTATCTGTTAATTCTACCATACAACGATTAGAAATATTTTCCAATGTCTTTCCGTAAAATGCATTATTCATTAATTTATAGAAGTCTTTCTCAAAATCATTTGTTGCTTTCGCTCTCATATTTGTATTAAAATCTATATATGGTTTCAGCCATGCTTTATGATTGAAAGATATTATACTATGTATCTTCGTTACTTTTATTCCAAGAGAAATGTAATATTTTAAAATATCGTGGTGTACAATATATTCTTTTTTATCATGGAGATCTAATACTAATTTTTCTACATCTCCCAATTTGGTATTATTTTGTTGTAAGAAATCTCTTGTATAATCTGATATTTCTTCTTCTTTTATTTTTCTAGATATTGGCATTGGGGGAAACTTTCTTAATTTAAATCTCGTTAGGTTATTATATGACAAATCAACTTTAAAAACCATACCAACTTCTTCCGAACACATATCTAAATAGTAATTTATATCCTGTTTTATATCTTCTTCCCATTTGAAATTCTTATATGGAAGTTTTTCAGACATTCCGCATCCATATAAATTATTTGCGTCCGTATACCAGAGAAAATTGGATAGTTTTGCTGGAATAGTATATTTATTATTTGCTTTTACATAACGCTTTCCCAATACACCAGAAAATCCACCACGAATTCCATGTTCAAACATCAATTTCATATCGATGTCTGTTAATAAATCTAGTTCAATTCCAGTAAACTTCAATCCTGCATTCCAAGTTAGTCCCGGTGCAGAATAACAATACGCCGGATCTATTTCATATGATTTCAAACATAAATCTCTAAAATTTTCAAAAACATCTGCTAATATTAAAATATCTAGTTTTTGATATAACATTAAATAATCTTCAAATGTTTTGCAATATTTATTAAATATCTTCTTCCCATGCTCGTATTCTTCATCTGAAATATCTTTTTGATAAAGTATGGAATAAAATTCTTTCTTATCTGGAAATTCTGTTAATTTAAGTTTATCAAACGAATCGAAATAATCGTATGGAAATATTCCTTTGAAACTTCCTTTAAATTTTAAATCATTAAAAAGTTCACCTGAATTTAATTCTCTTTTAAGTATTTTATATTGATTGTCTTCCAACGTTTTAGATAAATTATTCAAACTGCTTATTAAAAATCTCATACTATCTTTAAAAACTAACTTAAAATATCTATCTCCAAATGTTATTGATATATAATTTTCAGTATCCTTCGGTAACACCTTTACTTTATTGTATTCTGTTTCATGTTTCAGTAATTCTTCTGTTATAAAATGGAAATCATATCCACTTCCGTTATGAAAAAAGATTGGAAATTGTTTTCCATCTCTGGATTCTAATCTATTACAACTAGAACATGAAATTCCTCTAAATTCACCCGATAAATGATTATGTTCTATTATCTTTTCCTTCCTTTCTAATTTCTTTTTACACAAATAACAACAATCAGAAGAATTATATAATTTTTCTTTTTCATCTTCTGGAATTTTAAATTTCTTTTCTGCATGGTGGTAAGCCCACTTAATTTTATCTTTGTATTTCAAACATGTTTCAATAAAATCTTTTTCTGCGTTTTCACTTGGTGCATAATTAATATTTTTATTTGGTATAATATCTGGATATTCAGAAACCAATTGTAAACCAAAAGAAACTACTTTTTGTTGTTGTAAATTTATTGTGTTATCTTTTAAAGATAGTTTAATATTTTTTCTTTTTATTCTATTACGTAAACTTTCATCAATTTCATCAATTCTAAAATCACAGCCGTAAGTTTTATTAATTTTTTCAACTTCATGTTTTGAAACTTCTATATGTCTTCCATCTTCAACCCACTTGTCAAAAATTTTATCAATCTGTTTGTTAAAATATTTTTCAATACATCTTTCTTTAATTGTATCTAAATATCTTTTGTTGATATAATAATGGTAAATTCTTTTGGCTTCTTTTTTAGTTACCCCTTCTTCACGTATTATTTTATTAATAATCATATTCTTTATTTTGGAATTAACATAATGTGATTTACTTTTTACTTTTAGTTTGTTTATTTGTTTTCGTAAATCCATATCCATATAACTTAGTTTTATATTAATTGATTCAAAATCCGCATAACCAACGAATGGAAGTTTTAATTTAAATTGATTATTTTCAAATTTACATTTACTTCCCTCTTCAGGCATATTATATTTAATTGGGGTACTACGTTGACAATCTTTCATATGTTTTTCTAGTGCATTCTCAGTGGTGTATGAAGCATTAATACAATTTCTACAAAAGTATCTTTTTCTAGAATTATGGTTGAGATAGGCATTGAAATTTTTAATTAGACAATAATGTTTTTTTTCGTCACGTGTAACATATAATAAATCTATTACATATTTTCTGCCTTTAAATTTACTTCTATATAAAGGATATATATCACGTAAATTCTTTTCTTGTTTAAGTTTGTCGAAATTTTTATCAGATGGATTGAAAAGTTTATTTTCTACACCGAAAACATTTATAGATATATCTTCATTTTGTTTTTCAAATATTCCTATTGAATTCATACTTACCGGGTATTCAATATTTTCCATATTAATAAATTCTAAACAGGGTTTGTAAATTGATACTCTGCTAGGGTTTTTTTTCATTTCCGAGAAAGTCTGTTGGATAGCAAATTCATCATCTTGTTCTTTAATTTTATAAAGTATTCCGGCAATTACACTATAGGCAAAACATTTATTATCTTTATTTTGTATATTTAATAGGCTATTAAACTTTATTCCTAAATCGAAATATGATAATCCACTTACACCTTTCACTCTAACAACTTTAACTTCAGTATTTTCTATTTCATTAAATATTAAACCAGATTCTTTTCCCTGATGTTCTTCTTCCCATACTTTGTACTTTTCAAAAATAGAATTATAAACTTTGTTGAATTCATTCCGCGCACCAAGTATTACAAATCCACTATTATAATATCTCTCTATTTTTCCAGACATCCCCAGTGGTTTTGAATAAATAGTTTTTATTATCATTTCAAATTTTACATTGGGGAATGTGTAGACCAATCTTTTAACATCTGGTTTAATCTTTTTGAAATAGTCATATATATTAACACCACTTTTTTGAATAACTTCTTTAACATAATTTTTGGATTTTTTATCGACCATTTTATAAGAAAGCAATTTTCAATTAGGTATATTTTTTTTTTTTAAATAATATTCTCGTTGATAATTAGGATTTCTAAGTATAAATTCTTGATAAGATTGTTTATATTTTTCTTTGTTTCGTTCTCGATGATCTTTTTTAACAAAATATAAACACTTCTTACACTTTGCTTTTAATCCATCCGGAGCTTTAGATTCTTTGTAATAATTATTATATGTTTTATATTCATTACACTTTGTACAAATTTTTCTTTCACCCATTTTTAATCCTTATAAAAATGAATCACCCGGAAATATATTGTTTTCGTTGTAAAAAACATACCAAAAATGATTCGGTAGAACAAGTAACAACATCTAATAATAAACAAATGTTAAAGGCCAAATGTTCTGAGTGTGAATCTAAAAAAATAGATTTACAAATAAATTAGCAGATGAATTACATCATAGAGTTGTAAAATCTTTTCCTAAAAGACGTATTTATGTTCATTCGGTAGATCAAACATGGGCAGTTGATTTAGTAGATATGCATCAATTTTCAAAACAAAATAAACACTATAAATATTTATTAGCTGTTATAGATGTTTTTAGTAAATATGGTTGGTTGATTCCTTTAAAAAATAAAACAGGAGTAACAGTTAGCGAAGCATTTAAAACATTATTCAAAAAAAGAAAACCGTTGTTTATTTGGTCGGATAAAGGAGCCGAATTTTATAATCGGCAAGTGAAAGAATTATTAAAAGATAATAACATAAAATTATATTCAACTGAGAATGAAGAAAAATCAAGTGTTGTAGAACGTTGGATAGGAACTATGAAACAAAAAATGTTTAAATATTTTACTGCTTATAAAACTACAAAATATTATAATATATTAGATGATTTAGTTAAAGATTATAACAATACGGTACATTCTTCAATTAAAATGACTCCTATTGAAGCGAGTAAAATAGAAAATGAATCAACTGTGTATGAAAATTTATATCCAGAAGAAGAAAAAGAAACCAAACAACCTAAATTTAAAGTTGGAGATAGAGTAAGAATAACAAAAAAGAAAGATAAATTTGAAAAAGGTTATACCAGTCGTTGGACAAGAGAAATATTTGTAATTGAAGAAGTTTTAAATACAGATCCTGTTACTTATAAAATAAAAGATTTAAATGGTGAAGAAATTAAAGGTAGTTTTTATGAACAAGAATTACAGATTACTGAATTTTGAAAACTACATGTGTGTTTTTTTTTTCTCTTTTCCCGGACAAACCACACCAATTTCTTAAACCAACTTTTTCATCTTTCTCCACGGGACAAAGTACGCCAATTTCTTAAACTCATTTTTTTTTTTTTTCATGTCCCTACTCCCCATTCCCCCATTTTTTTTTCACTCTTTCTCCACGGGACAAAGTACGCCAATTTCTTAATCCATTTTTTTTTTTTATTTTACAACTCCCGTACCCCCCCTCTACTCTTACTTCTACTACCCCTATTTTTTTTACCTCTTTTCTCCAACTCATTTTATTTCCCGGGACAAAGTACGCCAATTTCTTAATTACTCTTTAATTTTATTTAATAATCCCCGTACCCCCCCTCAACACTCCCCATTTTACCCTTCTATTTTTTTCACACTTTCTCCACCCCAACCTTTTTCTCGGGACAAAGTACGCCAATTTCTTAATCCATTTTTTTTTTTACTTCTACATATCTTGAAAAAATTTTTTACTTATTTTCTGCTTCTAGTATCCCCCTACGAGACTTTTATTTTTTATTTTTTTTTTTTTTACTTTCCCCGTACCCCCCTACTAGTACCATATTTTTTCTTAACATTTTTTTATCATTTTTTTTACTTTCCCCGTACCCCCCTACTACTGTTGCATTTTTGATACAAAAAAATTTCAGAACCCCAACTATTTTTTTTTTTTTTTATATATGGGGGAGAGCCGACATCTACCATATTACTGTTAACTGCCATTCAGTTGTATGTTACTCTGTATGTGAATGTATGTTCATGTTTGTATCATGAACCCAAATTTTTTCTGTTAAATAATGAATACACTGATAGTCTAAATTCAATGCTCAGTTCGTGAAATATTTGTCTTATTTTAAGTGTAAGTTTTAGGTAGATATTGAATTACAATGAATTACCTTTGTGTCACTTTATTCAAAAACATTTACATATGACGACTTTAGGTTAAACTGACGATAGGAAAATATATATGACGACATTAAGATCAATTGGATCTTAGGTCGTCAGATGGACCCTTGCTGCATTTAGACAACGTTTTCATCAATACCTTAATTACTATCCATATAATACTTGTATTGTATGGTCGAGAAATGATTTAGTTACACTATTAAACAATACCGGAAACCAAACACGAAGACAACGCGAATTAGTATAGCTGTAAATTCGGAAAAGTGACGATTTTAGGTCTCGGTACGTTATTATAATATGATTTTAAAGAAATTAATGAGGAATTAACGGGCTCTTTCCTCGGAAAAGGGGCCCATTTCGGATGCTACCACATCGTCATAAGAGAACAGAAAAACTTTTCGCGGAATAACCATGGAACTAAATTACTAGGGATTAAATTACTGAATTCTTTGTGCCAGTTTTAGCGATTCAAAATCATGAAACGACTTTCAAAAAGTAATCATTTTCTGAAGGGTGAAAGCTTTAACTTCAATATGGTAAAAAATAAAAATAAGTCGAAAAATAAAAAAAAATTAAGACCCTGGGGCCGTGGTATTCGGACCCAAAAATATTTGAGTCTTATTTCTTTTATTCTTTGTTCAACTTTGAGTACTCAAAAACATATAAATTTGTAATTAACCAATTTTTGAAATGTTAACATTTTCTGAAAGCCGAGGGCTTTACCTTAAATGTGATGTATATTTTATAAAAATCGAATGAGAAATAAAAAAAATAAACCCTGGGGCCGTAAAATCTTTTTTTTTTCTTATTTCCTGGCGCTAGGTCTGGTTTTTACATGTATACGTGCTAATTGTATTGTCTCGTATATATTTGTTTTTGTACTTTTTGTAAACCATAACTTCATGTAATCGTGATCTGTGTTCTGTAAAACAAGCTTGTAAACTCAATATACAAATAGGTGTCAAAGATGTTACCCCGTATGTAAAATATCATATCAATTTAAATTTAAGACAGTTTGAAAAGTTAATCCAATCATTAATAATTGATTTGTACAATCGTTGGCAAGTCAATATCTTTATAGCACTGAGGTCAAGGTATTGACAACATGAGGTAAACAATTATTAACACATATTAACAAATGTTTCGATAATTTCCTTTGTAAACAAATATACCTCGTTATATTCTCGAATGCTATGATTATTTAAATCATGTATATAATCTTATCAACTGAGTGAATGTTTAGTCTTGTATAATATTTAGTCTTCAGATGTTTTCCTTTGGTAATCAAAAGATTGCCATTCTAGAAGATAGTGATATTCATCACCAATGGAAGAATTACATAGAGTACATTTTCTCATATTGAGTTCTACACCATGCCGAGATCCAGTTTCTACTATGCAAATGAATAGTTCCTATTTTTTCCGGTTTTACATTATTTATTATTATTATTGTATTCGAATATGAAAATAAATAAGAAAACATTTCTTCATAGTTTATAAGACATTTCTATCTGTCTTATTTGTATCATGCAAATATCCCAAAACACACTATTATAATGTTCAGATTTATATTCTGAACCCACAGAAAGTGTCCAATTATACACTTCAAACTTAATTTGACAAAAATTGGTGCTAAGTGCCTATGGTGATTATAGTACTTATAGATTAATTACCAGTTAATGCACAATTTTGTTTTCCAAACACAAGCTTACTAATTAGCATATCATGGAAAGTTTGTGCCTTGACAGCACTTTGAGTGATTATTCTTTGGGTATAAAAGGTGGTAATAACTTGGTCATGTCAGTCATTCTAGACAAACCATACAATCGTGCATTTTCAAGTTAGCAAGTTTTCAAGTTACAATGGATGCGCCTTGTCTTTTCTGTCAGAGGGTAGTCACCAGACGGATGCATGCCGTTGAGTGTGACCACTGTAATGGATTGCAGCATCGACAATGCAACACCGATAAATATAATTAAACGAAATACTAGTATGAATAGAAATTGAATCCTCAGTGATACACTCCTCACCAATATTTCTCTTTTTTACCTTCTATATATTTATTTTACAACCTCACCTCTGCATGTGATTGCTCTTGAGAAGATGCTCAAGATGTTGGAGCAGTAATGTCAAGTGCAGTTGCAGGATTTCTTGCAAAAGATGTAGATGGTGCAACTTGGCAGTCTTTGATAAGTGTTGTTGAATGGATAGATTCCACTTTTTCTACATGCTGACTGAATATTACCGGGAATTTCAGCATACTCCTTACAAATTTGCTGGCTTCATACGGTGTTTTCACACTATCACCAGATTCACATATGAAATTATGTCCAAGCTCCATTAAATGGACAAAACAGCTGACATCAA
Organism: Lutraria rhynchaena; assembly: GCA_008271625.1. Classification (NCBI taxonomy): domain Eukaryota; kingdom Metazoa; phylum Mollusca; class Bivalvia; order Venerida; family Mactridae; genus Lutraria; species Lutraria rhynchaena. Next base: position 10,201 of record VIBL01000387.1, read on the forward strand.
GAGGTTGAACAAGATGACTGCAATGTTGAGGTAACATAAACAAATGAATATAGTGAGACTGGGCCCACTCAATAATGCAGACAGTAATATGACATTTATGTTCATCATACATAACCAAAATATTATATTCATCCCTGGATGGCAAGTACTTAATCAAATGCTTCTGTATATTATCACAGAAGATCTTAAAGTTTGACTGTTCTAACTCTAAAACATCTCCATCTGCTGTAGCCCAGACTCCTTCTAACAAATTATAAAGCACCAGGAAATACAAAATAAGGTGGTATTACTTGCCCTACACCTACAATCAAACTTGCCCTACACCTACAATCAATGTAATTGTCCTCCCTCTGCCAGAGGTGATAGACTGAGATTTTGAAAACTTTCTTCAATAACATTTGGTGGCTTGCGTTCTGTATTCAAACCTTTTTCGTCAGTATTGAATATTCTGTGTGTCTTTGAACCAAGATTATACTTTGAAAGAATGCGATCCCTCTGTTACAGACTTTGCCCTTCCGATGTCTTAACTTCTGGGTTTCTTCACAACAATATCAGGCCACCTAGAAATTTATACAACCATCTACCTGTAAGTGGGTGATTCTTTGTGTACAGCATAGTCAGTTGCTACTTTTACAGTTTCTTGGTGTTTATAGCCATAACCTTCATTCGTGGTCTTCAAGTAACCAGTTTGAACCTGCTGTTGCTGGGAAAACAAAGGTTGTGGTGTAGACATAACAGTTTCCACATATCCTGTAATGTTGCTCTTGGAACAGAAAATTGTTTAGAAGCCGGAAAACGCATCACCAACTAATCAATTATTATACAATTAAAAATTTTAAAAAAATTCTTCAACAATGTTTAGATACTGGACATGATTTGTTGTATTTTCTGTGAAATATACATGAGAAATTATTCACTGTAGGCGGGATTAACATAGTGACCTACTAGCTGACGAACATGCGCATAGTTGTACACATTCAGTATTTACATAGTATTTACAGAAATATATTAATTTTATGAAATATAGGATTCATATCTTTTAAAAAATACTTACGTTTCTAATCTTCTTTTTGACAAATAAACGTTTGCGTGACATATCTGTACTCTTTGTAAACAAACCGCGCACACTTGACTCGGATGTGACGTAAATATTGTGATAAAAACTAAAACATTTCCAGGGCCTCCGGAAACTGGTTTGGGCCGAATTCTGATTGTCGCGGAAAAAACGTGAGATAGAACAAATTTTTTCTTTTGTCGTGAATTCCATATAATATCCGTCATTTTTTTAACAAAAATGACATGCAATGTCAAAACACTTACGAAAATGTTTATTAGAATACAATCATTACAATTACGCTATCTAAAGCACTTACCCTTCAGCTTCGGAGTCTTGGAGCAATGGTTTCACCAGTGGTGCACCACGTATCCGCCCAAACCCATGCAGAATTACTGGCTCGACCGGCATAATGAATTTCAGGAGCCTCACCATAGTCTCCTCCTGCAACTTCCAGGTGTACTCAGGCTCCGTCCTATCCAGCCCAGTGGAAGAGCAGGGCCTCACTGTTTACCGGCGTCAGTGTAAGCTGAACAGTGGAAGAGCAGGGCCTCACTGTTTACCGGCGTCAGTGTACTAAATTGTCGCTGCAAAAGAGGTTTCTCCTGTTTACCCAATTCAGCAGATCCGAGAGAGAACCATCATCCCCAATTACCCTACACTTTATGAATAGGGCCAATTCCAATCTGTCTGTTGTCCACAGAGGGTTCCAACAACTGTTCCTGTTGGAAAGGCCTCGGAAGGTGTCTCCCCATGGTATGCCTCCGCATGTTCCGAACCGCCGATGGACAGCCAAAGATCGGGCAGTACTTAAAACGGACTTTCCTAGGTCCCTGTTCCTCCTCCCTGCGGTAGCGGCTGTGTAGAAAGCTTCTGTCCCTGAATGGAGGTTGGATCTGCCTCTTTCTATTCAAGGACAAACGTTAATCTTCTTGGGGTTTCTTTGAACCTCTTTGCTGCACTGGGTATGCTCCTGATGCACGTATTTTCTTCGGGACCTCTGGAACTTGAGGTGTCCCTACAGATGGTGTACACCCGGCCGCAACTCCTTTGCCCCCAAATCTGCTTCCATGCCATGTCCGGCTTCTCTTCCTTCATCAGACCGAGATGCTACCATCTCTGTCCACAACCGTCAACTTTGCCACCCCGTCTCCTCTGTCACATCCCTGTAATTCTGAATGAGGTGCTGGTTCACAGTCCTCTCTCCCCGTCCGATATGATTATTGGGTCAAGAGAGTGTGTAAGAAGGTGCTCTTTCTTCGCCTCACTGACCGGACTCCCATCTGAAGTTTCCATCTTTAGCCTGCCAGCATCTTCCATAATCACTGGAAGGGATGGGTCTGCTTATAGCCTCACATCCTTGCAAATTTGAGTTGAGACCGCCACTTTATAGGGCTGCCCACCTCTACATTTTGGTGGTCTATAACCGATGTTTTTTATCATACACCCGTCTTTCTGGTGGACCGCTACGCATGCCCTGAACTCTTTGATCTATTTTATTTTCTTCATCCTTTGGGCTAACTTATACTGAGAGACAAGTACCCCCTGTACCTATTCATTTTTGTCGATGGAAGGAAGATATGCAATTTTTCCACCAATTCCTCAGGAGATGTCCACAGTTTCCCATCTTAGGGCTCTTACTGGGAGGGCTTGACCCAGACGACGTCGGCGTTCCTATAGCCTCCGCCATTTTTTAAAAAGGAATATTAATCAACATACTGATTTTTTTTCAATTATCACAAATAAACAGTAAAAACCACCTGCCCCTTGCACTATCACGCTACTCCCCTTCCACGTAAGTGAGAATACGATTGGGGCAGACGAATTCCTCTTCATCCTGAATCTCATCTTCCGTCATATTGACACATTCCCCGTGAAACCATTCATCACAATTGTCACATTGTATCATGAACTGGCCTGCATCAGGCCCATTACAGATACAATACAATTCTTCTTTCTGAACATCCCGTTTCGATTGTTCTGTGCACTTGGGCTCCCTTGGGATCTTTTAATCCAAGCTGGTAAAACTGAAACCTTGCAAGGTTTCATCCTGTCATGATTTGTGGATGTTGGTTCCCTTTGCAGAAGTACCTTAAATAAAAATGGTGATATTCTCCTTTCCACAACTGCTGGTACTTTCCACGGTGGACCGAGTTTTCTACTCTGTTCCTTGATCGTAGCTGCATTCAGGAAATACACTACATCTCCTACTTCATACTGTCTTTTGTACAACTTGACGTCATAATTTCTCTTCATTAGCTCCACCTCGCTGTTCAACACTTCTCTGGCCGTTTGATGGGCTGATTTCAAATTTCCTTCTAGTTGTACCACATAGTCCTTCATATCTGCAGGCACTTTCTTAGGGGCTGTTGGGAATACTAAATTTGCAGGCATGTCTACTTCCCTGCTCAGCGTAAGCATGTTTGGAGTAAACCCAGTATGGCGGTTTACACTTGCTTTTAATGCCCCTGATATTTGGGGTAATGATTTATCCCATGATCTCTGGTTCCTTCCCTCGAAGCACCTGACCGCATCCATTAGGGTCCTGCTATGTCGTTCCACCTGACCATTTGCTGAAGGACGATATGCAGTAGTACGCGACCTATGGATCTGCAAAGAGCTTGCTTTCAAAATTACTTCCCTGATCTGTAAATATTTGTAGCGGACACCTGAACCTACAGACAAAGTTGTCTACAACGGTCTGTGCTGTGTGCTCAGGTGTCTGAGAAGGCAGTGGAAAAAATTCGACCTATTTAGTAAACTGGTCGACAATCATCAGCACATTCTCGTTAGCTGACCAGAACCGAAGGTTCAGGGTGAGCTGTTAGGATGGGTAGGTGGATGCTCCGTCGTCCGTCGTCTGGCGTCAACAATGGTCTTCTCCTCAGAAACTACCAGTCGGATTTACTTCAAATTTGCTGTGCAGAAGCCTTTTGACGTTCTAACTGCAATTTGCTCATATTGTACCGGTTGATCCCTTTTAGGGGTCACTAGAGCTAAAAATAGAAAAAACTTTTAATCATCTTCTTCTCATGAACCAATGGATGGGCTTTTATCAGATGTGCTGAAATAAAAATGGTTGGCCCCTTTTAGGGGCCGCTAGAGCTAAAAATAGAAAAACCTTTAATCGTCTTCAATTCATGAACCAGTTGATGGATCATCACCAAACTTGGTCTATAGCATCCTTAGATGGTCCTTTCTAAGTTTGCTCAAATAAATTTGGTCGGCCCCTTTTAGGGGCCGCTAGAGCTAAAATAAAATACCTTAAAATGATTTTTTTCTCATGTTTCTATAGATGGATAATTACCAAACTTGTTTTTTAGCATCTTTAGGTAGTGTTCTATCAGATTTGCGAAATAAAAAGTGGTTGGCCCCTATAAGGGGCCGCTGCAGCTAAAAATTAGAAATACCTTTGAACGTCTTCTTCTCATGAACCAATGGATGGATGAACACCAGACTTGGTCTGTCTGTAGCATCCTTAGATGGTCCTTTTTTCAGGTTTGCTCAAATAAATATGGTTGGCCCCTTTTAGGGTCCTCTAGAGCTAAAAATAGAAATATCTTAAAATGACTTTTTCTCATGTTTCTATGGATGGATGATTACCAAATTTGGTTTTTAGCATCTTTAGATAGTGTTTTATCAGATTTGCTCGAACAGAAATGGTTGGCCCCAATTAGGGGCCGCTAGAGTTAAACATAGAAATACCTTAAAATGACTTATTTTCATGAACCAGTGGTTGGATCATCACAATATTTGGTCTGTGGCATGCTTCAGTCATCACGAATATTCTTTTGTAGTATCCTTTGATGGTCCTTTATCAAGTTTATTATTGTTCCCCATTATTTGCCCACAAGTGTACCTTTATTACCTTTTTAGTAACAAGTTAATTAATATTTATTCTGGTGAGCGATGCAGGGCCATCGTGGCCCTCTTGTAATTAATGAAGGATATATATATATATATAAATATATATATATATATATAGCGCTGTGAAAGTGTCACCTGTATCCTTGCTGGATTATTTTTCAGCGTGACAGATTTTTGCTGCTTTGTTTTGTTGCTATATATTCCGGTTGTTTCGAGAATCTATTTTTAGTCATCATTCATCTCCATATTTTATATTGAACTAATACAAATTTCACAATGTGAATGTCATAAATGACATTTACCATATTACAGGATCTTCATATAAAAATTCTGATGGTTGTCCATGTAAATGTCGCAAAAATGGGCGTCCGCGTTTTACTAAATGTAAAAAGCCTGGTTGCAATGTCGAGGGAATTGGTTTTGTGAAAACAGGCAAGCTATAATGTATGTATGTTATTGTTGTGTATCCCGGGTGTTTCTTTGAATCCATTTTGTCTACATTTACTCGTCCGCTCATTACTTACATAATTATGACTCAAGTTATAATTCATATATTTTATAAATAATATTTATTATTATGACAAATAATGAAAATACATATATTGCTAACCAGAAATCCATTGTTGAATGTAGCGTCCACTGTAGTAGGAATGTTAATGTACAGCGTGCGATTATCCCTGTCAGTCTAGTTGTTATGGCATTGATTTATGCATAACTTTGTTTCACCTCTTTCAATGTTTCCATTAACAACAAAATCTAGATACTTGCAAATATAGTTTTATTAATCTGTTATTAATTAATTTGTTTATTAAGTTGTACCTTCAGCAGTCAATTTAATTTTGACTGCCAAGTATCTGCAGATTTTGAAGTTCAAACCCAAGAGTGCAGAAAATAAGTAAATTTGATTGGTCAATTAATTATCATTTGCACATTCCCAATAGATCAACCTATACAAAGGAATTTCTAGACAAAGAAGACAAAGTTTCAGTCTAATTTGATGAAATTTCTTTGTTGAAGTATTTACTGGGAAGCTAGAAGTAAAGTTGTAACATAAGTTGACAAGAAATGTCTTTTAAAAAAGACAAATGGCGTCGGAATTTGAAAAAGAAATTTTTTCATTGATGTTATTCACACTGTTGAAACTAAAATTACGATTATCAATGTTGTTCTACTTTCTTATCTTTATGAAATTTCTGACGTTATGTATAACTATACCATAAACACACGTTATTAATGTTTACAATCGACCAAAGTGCAATGAATGAAGTATCTTTAAAATACCAAACGGTCCTGCAAAAAAGTAGTTCTGCAAATGGCATCATTTCTTACTTGCATATCCTAACCTCATGCTGTACGTATTATTTTGAAAAATAACACATCAATGTTGAATGGTTAATGTGCTAAAACATTCTTAAAAATCAACAATTACATATGCGTTGTTTGCATATAAGTTGTACTGTCTGATAAATTGTCAATTTCAATTCATATGTTTGAATATTATAACACATATCGTGTTTGGAATTAATAAATGTTATTTCATACAGGGGAGACAATAGCATCAGATGATCAATGTAAAGTTTGTACCTGTGAGGAGGAACAGTCGACCTACAAGATTTTGTGTTCACCGTGCATTGATTGTCCTGAGGAATGTTCTGATGATAATAATGATAATAATGATGATGGTGATAATATTGATGATAATAATGACGATAATGATGATGATGATGATGAAGACATTTATCAATCGTCAGATTATTGATTCACAGGTAGATCATCAAGCATGATTTCTGGAGTATTTTGATTTTCAGGATTTTTTACAACAGTTACAAATGTGTAATTAAGGCTGTTGCGGTACATCGATATATTTCACATTATGTATTTGGAATTATATGCATATCACATTGTCTGTGTAAGTGTAAGCAGTTAGCTATACAATCAAACATGTTTCAAATATTTTATTTATGATTACACGTGAAAAGCGTCATTCTTATAAGAAATAACAGTAAGCTATGACGTTTTGGCAATTTTCAGAATTGAAATACCGAACTAGTCCCAGTTTTGTTAATGTTTTAATTGAATGTAATGTAAAGGCACAGAACGGATTAATTATAGAGTTCCCAAGTTCTACAATATATTACGGATGGATATTTTTATTGAAACAATGTAACACGGTGTGCATCCGTATCGGCCTACCTGCACCACAATTCACAGAATTGTATCACAAGTTTCACAAATCTGTGTGTAGAAACTGTGTATGGAATTCCAAAATATTATGTGAACATCATTGTAACATTGTAGGACGTAAATCGAAAGAAAAGTAGTATTATAGTAAAATAGGGACAATGTTATATCTGCAGGGGTGAATAAATAGATGTATTGAATACATCTAACATGTGACTAATTCAGTTTTATTTTAACATTAATAGTGTACGTTTTACATCATACATCAAACAAATAACCGTAGCATTTATGTTCTATCATTTTTGATTATTGTACAATATATATCTGTAACTTTAAATCCTTTTTCCTTAATATTGGTTACAGTTCAGTGCGATTATGAAACATTTGTTACAGTAATGCAGTGGAACTTCACTAAACCGGACAGGGTCCGGACCAAACAAAATTCCGGTTTAGCGAGGATTCCGGTTTAGAGGGTTTTTTGTATTTGGAACAGGTTTACTCATTATATAGGTGGTCTTAGTGTTGAATATGACTGTATTTGGCCAATTACCGTGGTCAAAGGGGTGTTAAGGAAAACAATTATTGATTAGGCATTTAATTTCATCAAATTAAATTCGTCACATACACTTCATTCTTTAATCAAATCACACCTCATAACTCTCTTTTAATTTATCATCAATCACAGCCCTTGATTTGAGTAACAAACAAACAAATTATCATATAGGCTGGGTCTGTGATTTGACATAAATTGCATCAAATTATTAGACTTTGTAACAAACTGTACATTTCATTCTGTTTCATTTAAATAACACCACTTATCAATTTAATTTTGATAAACAACTGTGAAGTTAATCATTATAACTCTCAAGAGACAGATTAATATTTTTTTCAATTTATTGACAAGTTTATTACCTCGTAGAGAGTCCTTTCACACACCAATAATAATAAATCCATTAGCAATCCATCTGACACCGATGAAGCAAGTCCCACTGGGCCAGCTTTTCAGTCAAAACACAGCAACACAATGCACAGGAAAAATATAGCAGCTTCAAAAATTTTTATCGAGGTTGAATTGTGTTGCCCAGCAACAAATTTTCTCAAAATTTCGTCCGGTTTCCGAAATAGCGAGTGTCCGGTTTAGTGAGGTTCTTTTATCATTAAATATATAGTGGAAAAATATGGGACTTCGAAAATTGTCCGGTATTGTGAGGATTCCGGTTTAGCGAGTGTCTGGTTTAGCGAGGTTCCACTGTACATATGTTGAAGTGTGTGATTATGACCCATGACACGCAACAGTAATTGAAATATTGATGTTTTTTTCTGTTATTCTATTTGTTTGAATGCATTTTTCATTCACGATTTGTTTTTGAATTTCTGAATTATTAAGGTTAAAAAAATTGGCCATGTGTGAATTTACCAGGTATTTTTTGCTGTCAACGTGGAATGCGCGATGTTTAAGGGATAATGCATAATTGTCATTTTAGGACTAAAATGGCATATATATATATATATATATATATATATATATATATATATATATATATATCATAAATGTGGTTTTAGCCCGTGTGGCCATTCCAGGCCTAAAATCACAATTACACATAATGCCAACAGCGTACCAGCCCCCTATGGTTGAAATGTGTACACATGAAACTATATGTACATTTATAATTATATATTTAGAGATGAAAGAATATAGGTTCATGAGAGCCCCTAGGTTATTTAGATGACATTATTGCTAAATAACACGCTACCATATATAAATCTATCCATCATGTATAGCATTTAATTATGTAGGTTTGTTTGCTCACTGAAGATTCACAAATGTTATAAATATACATAACTGTGTATACATACAAATGTATTACTCGGCATCAGATGACACACAACTTGCCTGGCAGTAGGATTTAGTATTTTACATACATGTACACTCACCGTCTCCCCATTCTCCTAATAACCACCATCCTTATAATCCTTATAATTCATTCTTGGTTTATTGTATTGCTTCGTCAATTTCATTAATGGCCAGTGTTCATGATAATGGTTTTAGGCCTGAATATTCGTTTCAAAGAGCAGGCTGTCCATTAAGAAAAGTTAATTTACATCAGGAAGGATTTTAGACTATTCTCTCTGTATTGAGTTACAGCAGGAGCCTGGTCAACTCCATTTTGTATGTAGAGATCTGTATATACTTGTAAGACCTACAATACTTGCATAATAGAGTAGGTCAGGCACCTGTGATTCGAGTCAGTGCTCGTTTATATTACGAGGACTAAGTTTTTTGTATTCTATCGACTTGCATACAATTAATGTTATTAGATCCGCATGTTGACATTGTTGTGAGAAACGTATCAATGATGAGTACCAGTCTAAAAGTTCTGGATCCCTGTCATATCTCCATAGCAACACAAATGTTTACTTCCGATGGTTGAAATATTCGGAATGATACGGTTGTTATCGTGTTCCAAATCCAGAACACCGATTTTCGGAATGTTAGTTGTGTACATTTACATATGATAAAAAGAGTAAATAAGAAATAATTTCGAACTTAACTTAGACGAAAATATGATTATTGACCGCTGAAACTGGCATGTTTCTCATTTATTGACCGAAGCATTCCGCTTTGAACGATGTAAAGACTTCCGGTTTATTATGATTTAAGTAAACACTAAACATAACAACACTCGCATAGCATATTTTCAGATATCGGTTTTAAAAATATGGAGAAAAATTAACGTTTTGCCACATTTTATGGATTTGAACACTGCTTGTGAGTATTTTTGCCTTAAAGGATGTACAAATTTATTCAATGCGTCTACTGTGTTGTGGAATTTCAATATATTTCTACGATCTTGGGTCGTGTCTATTCAGGTCGTGAAAGTATTGCAGATTTTTATTATGAATTATTTAGTTTACCCTTTTATTGTTAAGTATGCTATAAATGTTACATCAGTTTTGAAGGCAAATAAATGGAAAATGTTCAATTGTTCATCTGTTGTCTATGATGTTCAGGAATTTAAATTACTAAACTGCTCACTAGTTTGATCTAAGCTTAACATTTGTCTCAATTATACATGTATATATCCATTGCAGCTGGGTCAGTCTCGTCAATAGACTGTCATTATATTGGGTTAATGATCTGTTATCATGATTCTTATGTGTCAAATATCAATTTACTTTGAATGCTTCTAAATATTTATTATCTGTCGTAAATGTTTTAAACCATAAGCTACCAGTGCATCAGATGAATTATGGAGACTTCGTACCACTTACCTGGATACATTGTACCGCATGTAAATAAAACACATAAAATGCCATGGTATAAAATATGATTTTTTATTCGATATTGAATTGAAAAGTCCCGTAAGTCAAAATACTATCAGTAATGACCTCATTAATGGCTTCAATAAAGAACTAATTGTATTAAGTAAGCTGTGAAATATGACAGAAATTGACACATAATTAATACCTACCTAACAGGTGTGATATATAATATCATATCTAGTATGAAGTCTCTAAAAATGATACAAGATATATGTGGCACAAAGTTGTTGTGGTACGAAGTCCCCAACACCCATCAGATTTGCCAATAACATTGCAAAACTGCTAAGGTATATTGTTGAAATTCATTTACCATTTAATTTAATCTTTTATTACATAGGATCTGCCCTGCAAAGTGCACCAGCCTGGCAAATTTAAGTTAGGTTGATGTTGAAATGACAAATTAAGATGCCAACTTTGGGCTAAAATTCTGTGTTTGTTTTATGTGACTTATTGTCACTGGGGTTTAACGTCATTTTTCAACAATTTTTCAGTTATATACGGTGACCAGTTTACCTGGACTGTATACTAACCAGTACTAACTTACCCTTCCACAAGGAGCCAGCAACTTCTCCACATATGGAGGAAAATCAACATTTTTTGTCAAATTTTCATTGAAGGGTATGACCTGTTGTGACCGGGATTCAAACCAGGATCTCCTGGTTACAAATCCAGCGCACTAACCACTGGACCACGGCCGCGGCCACCAAAATTCTTATTGATACTGTTTATATATTTGGCTATTATACGTTTGTTGGCAGGATCTGCTCCCACAAAGCAAATTTCTAACATATGTTACCTTACTAATTACAAAATATAATTTACTCATGTAAATCATAATTTATTGTAAATATCGTGTGATAAGTTTTGAATTAGTCCACACAGATTTAATGTCTACTATTTCACGTATCCTATGGTATGCTCTATATGCACATCTTTTTCAGTTTGAAATGAAGACACTTTATATAGCATGCTTTGCCTTTCTGGTAATAGTAACCTATCAGACTGGATTTGTAACAACCTCATTGGTTGGTCTTGATGTACTCAACACAACATATACAGAGTTGGTTTACTCCAATGACAACAATGCATATTTCAATACTTCTGTAAGTTTGTCTTCAAACATTTCTATACCACTTTATTATATTCATGCAGTTATAAATATGATGAAAGCATTTATCTAGTTTATTTAAATATATCTTTAATCTGCTTCCTGGAAACAAAAAGTATGAATAAACTTCATGCATCTCTACTAAGATTGACATACAATGTGCTGATATATAGAAATCATGCAACCTGTCACTGCTGCTCTATACCCACTGCTTGAATTTGAATTTCATATTCTAGACACACGTAATTATATTTCCAACAGAAGAAACAAATAATTCAGTCTCTATGATCTTGGTTCATCTTTTCATCCTGTAGCAGAGTCAAACTTTATTGACACTTGATAAAACATTGAAATGTGTTTAATAGATTTCTTTTTTTGATGAAGACTCATTCATTTCGTTCATTTATGAAATCAGTTAGTGCTACTTATACTGATCACAATACTTATACTTGTCAATGACTTGACCTGAACCTAAAACGTCAGGATTTGAGTCTTGCTGTATAGCCTTAAATTGCTTTGATATGTTGATTTTTAAATTTATTTTTTTTCAGATTGAATTTTTAGCAGACAATACAAGTACTGTCGGTACAGGTGCTAACATCATGCTTAATGTTGTACCCCCAATACGTGCTGGAATGGCTGTTAATGGCTTACAAGCATATACCAGTCTTGGTATTCCTATCCTATCAGCTCCATTGCTTGAAGTGATTCTAACTATCGAGGTACACAAACACATGTACACATAATTCACTTAGTATGTCTTACATGACTTAACTGGACTGTTATTCTTACCTCATTTTTGTCCTATTTCTTTCTAAGTTTTATTTCTGTCAGATAAAGTCTGTTTACCTCCTTTGACTCCTAGAACCAAGCAGATTGACTATCAGTTTGTAAACTTTGTTATAAACATGGGAGTAAGTCAAGAAATAATAATAAAATTGTCTTATTGATATTGCGTTTACATCATATTTCTATTTGGCTGCTAACTGCATTTTATATATATTGTGTGGATGTCATATTGCCCATTCATTTGTAGCAAGTAGTTTGAAAAGTCATCTTGATAATCTTGTTAATTTACAGGAGAATGTTCCGATGCAAACATATGAGCTTTATATGGAAATACTTTGTATTGGAAATGATGCTGGTAATGTGGAAGCCGTGGTTGACTTGTCTAATGGGCTCAAGATTGACTATTTTAGTCTTTCTAATCTCTCTGTTGGAAACCAATTAACAATTTACAAAGGGAGACAAATATTTCTTTGGAAAGCTGGGAACATGTCTAGTAAGTTAATTTATTCCTTTTTCAGTAGTTAAATGCTGCACTGTACTAACTAAAGTTTTATTAATATTCCAGAAAGGTAATAAAACTGATTGTGTACCATCAGAGTAATTATTTCTTGTTGTTTTATTGTGATCAGTGTCCAGTAGATCGATGACATAAGTCCAGACAAAATGTTGTTTACACTATTTGACCAAAACACAGGATAGGTAGTTAACAAAACTTTTAAAATTTGTTGTTCCAAACAGCACTTTTGTAGTCTCCAAATATTTTGGTACTTTGGATTTTGCTGTCAGGAACTTTAGAGTCAGCAGAAGAAAAGGTCAACCGTTTAACATTAAACATGGCTATTCTTGTCTGGATTAATGTATTTAAAAAATAACAGTGATGGTAGTTAGTTAAACTATGTATCATCAGTTGATATTATGATATCTATACTTATATATGTTATGTTATCAGGTGGTACCTTAAGCAGTGATTCATTTGAAGCAACATTTGATAAGGAAAATATGAGAGATGGTGAAAATTTATTCACAATAAGTGTTTTATACACCAATTCAACTGATCCTGTAAGTATTTTTATACCTAACAAAAACTACCATATGTTTTTAGCTGGGGTTTAAAACTTCATCAATAGTCAGGGGCATTTGGCCACTATCCAGCTTTAACAGTTGAGGGGAATACCAGGTGTGCACCTGACAAATGTAAGCTAGCTTGACAACTTCTTCATATATGAAATTTGTCAGGTCCTGGATTCAGTTTGAACTCACAGTGGCAAGGGGCTAGTGATTAATAGTTGGAGACCATTACTACTTGGCTGAGAAGGCCCCTAAATACTACCATAACCTGTGATTTTACATTGAAAAATATTCACTACAGTCATTATATTTTTAATCATACAACAAGTGTTTATTGTTTTATTTTGTTTGTGGCTGTAAAATTCATTAACTGTGTGTTAGGGATGTAACAGTCAACCGATATACTGGTTAATGTTGCAATACAAATTCTGACAGTTTTTTGTATAAGATATATCAGCATTTCCTCTCCATTCTGCCTCCATCATTAACTTTTAAACATTAATGATTTAACAATTAAACACTTTTTCGCTTCGAAACTTCATATGAATTTCATATATAAATATATATGATATTGATCCATTTAAGGCGATGCATGTGCATGAATTCCTGCTTTGTTTTTCTGCGCGAAAAACAATACGCAATACGTATTACAATATATTGTAATACGGGTTTTGCGTATTGTAATATATTGCAATACGGTTTTACTGTATTGTTACACCCCTACTGTGTATCAGTTATACATGATGTCTAGTCAGTGCTAATCAGTTATCACCCTTTATTTACATATTCCTCAGCATACCAATGATTACTTTCATGATTTTATTACATTTGTATCAACAAATGAAACATACATTACAGGTTGCAATTTACTAACTTTTTAACTTGTAATGATTCATGGATTTTCCATTCTATTTCATTTTTAATTTTCTCATTCAAAAACCCTTGACCCATAGAATGTTTAGTGATTTTGGCAAAAAAATCCTTCTTTATTTCAGCTTTTTATTTTCAATAAAGTTAAGAGAAAAATGCACCTATTTACCAACTGTTGAAAGTTCAGGTTTCTTAACAGCAATGCAATATTTTTTAACGATGGTCTTGTGCCCATTTATTTATTGTATTATTTTTGAGGACAAAGTGAATACTTCTTCCCATTTAGTGTGTATTTTCTCTGCAGGCCATATTAGAAAGATATTAAATGAAAATTAAATATTAAATGAAATTTTATCTGTTTTGTTGTATATCTTTGTATTGTTAACTAATTGTTTGTTTTCCTTTATAGAATTCACAGGAATATGGACCTTTTGAAGCATCTGTTTGTATTTTTGCAAATATAGATGAAGAAAAAAGTGTGAGTTGATTATCAATATTTCAGAAAACACATTTCACATATTGTATATTGACCTGCATGCATTAATGTACCATTTTCTGTGGGGCATAACGTCACACCAACTGCCAGGGTCATTTGGATACTTTTCCAGTTTTTACGGCGGAGGTAGTCCCAAGGCTAACACCTGAGAAGAAACTTCAACTTTCTGTAAGATAACTGGACATCTTCACATGGGAAATTTGTCTGGTCCCTAGTGGGATTCGAACACACAATGTTGAGGGACTGGTGATTACTAGTCAGAGACCATAACCATTTAATCTCTGAGGCCACTTGTTTATCATTCAAGTGCCATTTTGACAATTTCTTGATTTTTGCAACAGTGGTTCAGATAATTTATTTAGAATATAAGTGTTACTGCTGTAAAATGATTTATCATTTCACTTATGTATTCTTAAATTTTGGGGCAAAATCATTTGTTTGGTATTGGCAGTGTACTTTGCACACCAACTGGCAGTTTTATTAAGAAAGTTTCATGAACATGAGAAAAATGTCAGGTTATAAATGTATATTTCTAAGTCTGGAAAAAAAAGTAATGTTTACAATTACCTGACTGACCCTACTTGTTTGCTTTTAACTGCAAAATGTTAGGTGAAAAAGTATTTGGGGATGAGTCATACCTCCAAAGTATATAAGGTATGCTTAGAAAAATATTTTTTTTAGCTTTACTTCCCCATTTTAGTTTGTCAAGTTACCATAAACATGACTATTTTTTCTAGCTTTACTGTATTTTGTTGTTTGGTTTGAACTAGACATATATGTTTTACAACATATCTTCTTATTACAGCTTGTGTATAAACATGGTTTTACTGCCTTGTCATTCTTCATGGCTTTTATACTTGGAATTCTTCTGGTTGTCCTTGGATTTTTCATCTATTATTTCATCAGAAGAAAGAAGTCTGTGTCACCAACCAAAGTGAATGTATGAATGTCTATCATAACTCTAGAATTTCTCATAGTTTATTTAGGTCAATTACACAATTGTGGGTTGGTATGTATGTAATGCATGAAATCTATACACTGTATACAATCAGCAAATATGTCATTGAGATTTAGATATCAGTGTTAGTAACTTTATATTTGGGCTAATGAACTTGCTCAAATTTATATAGAGTAGTTGTAAATTGTTTACTTTGAATAGTCCACTAATAGCTCAGCTTGTGCTGTAAAAAATAATTTGAACATGATGAGAACATGCCCTCATGTCTAAGTTTTCATGTTTTCTGAGTAGTTCTGAGTTGTTATTTCAGAAACATTAATGTAGTGAATAAGTTTTCTATTAATAGTTCATGTGGCATAATTTTAGTCATATAATTATTAACATTGTTAATTTGTAAATCAAACTCAATGCCATGTGTAAAAATGAAATTTTTCATGTACTGTCAAGATGTTGTTCTCAAAAGGTTTTTGGCTGTTGTTAATAGATCATCACATAATTATGACTTGTGGTCATTGAATTTCTAGGATATGATCTCATCAGAGCATTAGTGTGTAATTAATAAATTATTGCAGTTTATTGTGTCTGATGTTATTTTCTGTATTTTCCTGTGAGAAATAATTTTTTAACTGAGAATAAGGTCAGAAAAATAGTGTTATTTACTGTTGCCTGACCAATTCTATGTTTTAGTCAAGCAACAGTGAAGATGACTATTTTTTCTAGCCTAAATAGAATAAGATACATGCTCTGAAATTCTTTTATGATATTTCAGCAAGAAAAGCTGATGATGGAAAGAGGTAAAACTATTATGATGGATGAAAATGAAGCTGTAAAAAGGGGCGGTCATACCATCAATGACTACAGGTATTGTATAATTTGATCAATATATGTTTGATCTGTCAGTAGGTGATTAGGAAGTACTGTGAACCTTGTGTGAATTACACAAGAAAAACCCATTCTCTACCCGGCTTGTACTAGTTTTGCATTACATTTCATTTTTTGTGCGGCATCATAAGTTGTGATCATATTACATTAACCTGAATGTAGACATAAAGATTGGAAAAGATGAAATTTGATATTCGACTATGATAAGTGTTCGATATTTATAGATATTGATCAATTCATTACAAAGAATTATGTAATGGTGTGAATATTTGTACATGTTACTGTGTATGTTGTGTAAAGCCAGAAAAAATTATTGTGCTTCAGTTATCTGACTAACCACATGTTTTTGGGTGTGCACTTTGCAGTTTCTAATAACATAATCCAAAGTACAAAAATATTTGGGCATGAATTATGCCTTGTATTCTCACCAAAAAAAATGGAAAATTGTGCTTTATTGACTTGCCTTACCTAATCCTTTCAGTCAAGTTACCCTAAACATGACTTTCTCTCCTACTGTATACTTCTACATTTTTCCATTACAGTGTAATTGGTGAAGGAGACTCTATCGTTGGTGTGCTAGGAATGAAAGACAAGATGCAGATGCATCGAGAGATAGACAGTCTGGATATTGTAAATACAGTCAATGTCGATACTGATCTGGAGAAAGAGAGAAATGATGCGTCTATGGCAACCACAGAACTCATTATCACAGGTAAAATATGTTAAAATATTTTGCCATTAAATTCAGTAAACATATATCTGTGTCAATGTCTGGTTTATCAATGTCGTCACCTGCTACCTGTTATCTTTTTTTCTGGTGATCAAAGTAACTAAACCTGCCCTGAAATAGTCTGTTAGTTGATAGGTCTCTATTATGGCTGTGTTTTTTTTCACTGAGGTTTAACTAAACACCAACAGTCAGGGTCATTTGAATACATTTTTTCCAGTTGTAATGGTGGAGGAATACCCCCAGGAATACCTGGGTAAATCCACCAACATTCTGTTAGCCAGTTGGTTCTGTGTTATAGATTTACTTCCAATGTAAAATATGGTTGCTATGTTGAATGTTATATGTTTGTACAATGTATAGGTTTACACAGTAATAAGGATATTGATAAGGGCACATTAGGTACAGCACTAGGAAACTTGAAGTCCAGACGTGTACACATGGATAGACAAAATGATGAAGATTATAAAAGGGAGATGAAAAAATTGTACAAGAAAATCAGTGCAAAAAATAGAGTAAGAATTCTGAACTGTTTATATCGGTCTGTTTTAATGTTTCTTTATTTTTATGTGTTTAATTAGATTGATTTTGATCACAATTTTTTAATTGACAATTCTAGATTCTGAGTTTGGTCCACAAGCAGTTTAATAAACGTCATTTGTGATAACGATACATGATGTTATTCTTAGTGTTATGCACTGAACACTGAATGCTTTAGAGTTTTTTTATTGTAAATTGTTGTATGTATTATAGTTCAAACACTGCATCAAAGTCTGGAATTCTTCCAACATTGGGTTACAAATAAAGCTAATCTAATCAATGAGACATAAAATAAAAAGGTTATGGCTTCCACTGACCCTGTGATCAAAGTCATTGTTTGCTTGATGCTAGTTGTATTGTGATATGAACCATAACTCTGTAGAAATACATTTGGAATAAAAACGTTTTGCTGATATACTGACCCTATATTTTTGGAGATGTTTGTAGAAACATGTTTTTTGGCCTCAGCTTAAAATATTTCCTTTTGTTGACAGTCTATGATGAACTCATTGCTACAAAAACAGAGAGCTGAGAAGAAAGTATTAGTTGGCAGTACTCAGGATCTCCCACCTAAGGTAAATGTTGATCTAATCAAGTTCTGTGTTATCTTCACTGAGATCAATTAAAGACAGTATGATATGTTTGAAGTAG
This sequence comes from Lutraria rhynchaena, assembly GCA_008271625.1. Taxonomy (NCBI): domain Eukaryota; kingdom Metazoa; phylum Mollusca; class Bivalvia; order Venerida; family Mactridae; genus Lutraria; species Lutraria rhynchaena. The sequence goes on from VIBL01000387.1 coordinate 28,716, forward strand.
ATTTTGTATTAATTGATTGATATAATGTGATATGTTTAAGCAATTTATTTTATTCTCATTGTTCATGAGTAAATTATTTTTGGATGGTTTTATTGCACTTCTCTGTCAACTATACACTAATCAATGTACCATTCTATACTTTAGGAAAGAAATGAACTCCTTAATATGATGAATGAACAGTACATGGCTGAACAGAATGCTGAAACTTACAAGTTAAAACTTGAACAAGATGAGGAAACAGAAAAACTGAGAAAGGTTGATATTGATATTACAATAGATGAGCTTACTTAAGTCTGTTGACAATATTTTTTACATTTTGACTTATCTGTATACCATTAATGTCATCTCTTTCTGAGAACTGCATTTTCTTTAGTTTTTACCCATAAATCTTATAAATATGTGACAGATTAAAAGTTGAAAAAATGATGATATGTTATAGCTACAGACTGTGCCCAATAGATAGCCATATCAATAAACCACCTGCACCCAATTGTATAAACATTGGTTAACTTTAACCACTGGGTTAAATCAGAGTTTTGGTTAAAATTTTGGTTAAATGTTCGGTTAGCTGTTGTAGAAAATTTTGTTTAAGTTTAACCAAATTTTGTTTTTTGTTAAAGCTCAAATAAATCTAACCCAAGTCTAAGATGTTTGTTAAATCGTAACATAAACGGTAACCAGTACCAAAATGGCAGCCCTTTTTAAATGTTTAAATGATTTTTTCAATGGTTAGTAAACCGAAATGATTAAATTTAACCTTGGGTTAAATTAACCATTTGGTTAAAGTTAACCAATGTTTATACAATTGGGCGCTGGCACCCATTAAGATATACAAGTATTTCAGTAGAAAATTTATTTAATACAATGATTGATATATGTAGGAATTTGCTATCAGAAGCCGTATGGGTCTGAAAGAAATCCAAATACAGGCATTAAATGATGTGAAAGATCAGGGGAAGCTGTCTGATTCTCAAGTGAAATGGCTGTTAGCCGAACATCAGAAAAGTCAGAAATCTCTAGAAACCATGTATGATGAAGAAATATCTAAGCAGAGAATGACTTTGGAAGAAAAGTTAGCTAGAAGGAAAGCCTTAGCTCAGTGTGCTGTAAGTTGTTGTTTTATTACCTATAGAAGAGGGGTGGGGGGGCTCTGTGGTTGAGTGGTTATGGTCTCTGACTAGTAACCACTAGCCTCTCACTTCTATGTGAAAGCTGGTCTATTAACTTATGGAATGTTGGTTGTTCTGCCCAGGTGTGCACCTGGGCCTTCCTCCACTGTTAAAGCTGGAAAAGTCACCAAATGATCCTAGCTGTTGGTGTGATGCTAAACCCCAGTGAAAAAAATGCTAATAGAACTGAAAAAAATATGCATCTTACCATACAAAATTTTTACCATTGATTCATTCAACGAATACTTATAAAAAGACATTATTTGTGCAAATATTTACTAAGATGATCTTACCTACCAGATTTTGTCATATGACTTGAAAAATGATGTTTTAACTTGTATGTGTTATGATCAGTCTGGCTATACTCTATATATCATATTTATATATCTATCGGCTTATATATCAATTATGTGGATGATTGTATTGATGTTATTTCTTTTTATTGTTCAATAGAGTAATTCTTTGTTATTGACCATTTCATTAGGAAACTCTTGAAGAAAACAATGATGATCTTTTGAATACTGTTGCCGGGCAACAAATAATTACTATTGAGAAAATGAGGAAGTAAGTATTTAAAAAAAATAATTTAAGGGATCCTTTCAAAAAGGCTAAAATAATGGAAAATAAAAGCAATCAGTTCTTGTATTTTGAAATTAAAACTGAGGTACTTACTTTTGCAATTTGTCAGTTTAACTGTGGCCCTAAACCACAGAAAATGTATTTCATTCTTAAAATGTTATCAGTTTGCATGGTTATCAACTCTTGAATTGGTCTCAGCATATTTCATACTGAAACTTCTGTTTTCTGTATGTGTAAATAAATATCTTGATTTATGATTTATATCCTTTGGGTGGTCATAATGCACTAAAGTGTAATTTTGAATTTGAATGATAAAACTTCAAACCATAAATAACATTCCTTTTTGTTCTTTCTTCATTATAGGAACAAGAGCATATCTGCAGCTGATGCCAACCAATTAATTGACCAAGCTAAACTAGACATGGTAGCTATCAAGGAAAAAATGGAGAAAGATCGGGCTAACCAAGAGAATGAGCTTCATAAAAGACTCAGCAGCCTAAAGAAAAAACGTCTCAATGATTTAAGTAAGGAACAAGAAGCTGAACTCCGGGAATATGAGAGAAGATGTGTAGAGATGCAGACTGATGGGCCGATTGGTATGGTGTTTTTCTATTGCAACAATTGTCCTTAAAATGAATGCATAAATCAACGCATGAATTAAATTCACAACCTCGTGTACATAATCAATTATGTTTTAGCTTGAGACGTTGTACCTTTTAGTCGTTTCTGAACCAAGTTCTATAATAAAACCTTTACATTGGAGTTTGTTAGACCCGAAAAAAAAGTCATCTTTATGCATGCCTGACCAACAGTTGTTGGCATAACTTGAAGAAAATGCATAAAAATATATGGGGATGAATCATTCTTCCCAAGTACAAAAGGTATGTTTTGAAAACAAAATAGAAAAAAAATTATGGTAAGGTGACCACAAATATGACTATTTTTTTTCAAGCCTTGTCATTAATTGACATGTCATGTTTCATGATTTTATCATTGTACAAAGAATACTAATTACCAAATATCAATGTGAGAGATACATATAGTTCTATCAAAGTATTACCAAGTATTACAGTAATTATGTGATCATTAGCAATAAGACAAATCCTTAGCTGTTTTAACTACAAACATGCAACACACAACATGCAGTTCTTTGAATTGAATTAATTTACACACTTATTGCTTCTATCATAAGTAATGCTGGATATATTATTATGTGTACTTTTATATTGTTAACAGATCCTGATACGTATGCTGAAGGTAGATTGAAGTTGCTCTCCCAACAGAGAGTCGAAAAAAGTGTCCTGGAGAACGAAATCGATTCTGAAAATACTAATGAACTGATTAAACTTCGTACTGAGATTGCTATACAAACTGAAAATGAACTTCGCAATGTTTCTGATGGTCTCAAAAACAAAATGGGAGGTGATGGTAAGTTAGAACTGTCATCATTAGAAACTGTTTGATGAATGAGTGAATGAGACTTCTTGTCTGTGTTTGTCTGCTTAATGAATTACATCAGGATGATTAGCTCTTGTTTATTGTATAGCAAAAGCAAAATTTAGTTTAATGTAAATATTACACATTGAAATATGTGGTAATTACTTGAATTTTATTATTAAGAAATAAATGGTTTATTCTTTGGACAATTTGTCCTAAACATACTGCAAAATTGTAAGTTAGATTTTTATTTTTTCTGTCTTATAGAAATAAAGACTGGAGTACTGTGGTTTCTACACAATGAAATAGCTTCCATTCTTTTTTAATTGATATGATTTGAAATTAAAAATCTGTTTGAATAAATTTTCTCTAAATATGAATTTTTAGAATTGACAATTAGAAGTACAAGAATGTTTATAAAACCTTGGACTGATATTTTGTATGTTATTTTAATGATTGATTTTTGTATTTATTATAAAGATGATGCTGAAGCTTTGATGGCCAAACTTCTCCGACAACATCAGAATGAAACTGAGGCTCTGAGGAATTCTCAACAGCGTAACAGAGATAAACAGATGCATAAACTACAAGATCGTCTTGAAGAAAACCGTGAACAGTGGAATCAGAGAAGAGAAGCTGAGAAGTTGGAACAGGAACAGCTACGACATTACGAGGACAATGTTGTCAAGTGAGGGTTGTTGTTTTATAGGTGTAACTCTAGCTATTGTTGTTAGGTTTTGCCCCAAGGGTGAAATGTAGTGAATATGGAGAGCAGGTCTACTTATTGTACCCCACCTCTGTGGTTCATTCACTAGGTCCTCCTGGCTGTAAATTTTAATCCAGTCTGAGACTTGACTAAATTCACATGTGAGGTAGCTGCCCTGCTGACTTACAGAGGGTTGGTAGTTCTTTTCAGGTGAATGCCTGAGGTCTCTCATACCGTTGAAGCTGGAAAAGTTACCACATGACCCTGGGTATCTGTGTGATTACCAGTATTTATTGAAGATGATCTACTATTAATTACCATTCGTTTGAGTTTTTTCTTCATTCTACCCCAAACAAATTAATATGTATTTATGCTGTAATCAATGTAACGGCTTTCTTGTACTGATACATTGACATTGTCTTACAGTAAACTTGTGAACAGTCAAGTATCAATGTCTGATGAGGAGAGACAGAGGATCTTAAAAGAACATGAGAAACAGATGGTGAAACTTGAGAACAGGTGAGTTATTGTATAATATGCTCAAACTTCCTATATACCTTCTTGTAAATATATCCTCTTATGACATTTCACAAGAGGAAGTTTGTCAGTTCTCATTGCAGATACAGAGATCTATCTATATAAGACTATTGATTACCATAAAAAATTTAGAACACCGCTTTAGATGAAACGTAACACAATGCAAACAAGCAATCTCAACTGTATATTCATAATTATCCAGTTATCGTGCTACTGACAGAAATAAGATTATGGTGAAATAGCTCATCTCTTTGTATTCCATTCATTCAAAAATATATTACAAATTGGTACTCTGTACATGATGTGTGAAGATCTCTTCCTATTTTTTATTTTTATAATATATGGATATAATATGTAAAATGATATAAAATTATATTGACTAACCAAACCTGGCTTTTTATCACAAGTATGGTAGTGTATACCTGACATGAAAACTGTCCCCTCATAAGATTAGCAACTGAACATTCTTCTCATAAATCATGCTAAAAATATTCATAAAAGCTAATAGGGCTTTTTAAATGAATATTAAGGAAGAAATTAATGACTATGATGTTACTTTGTTTTACCAGTTTGACCCTGAATAAGTTGAGACAGAAACGTATGATTGAAGAAAAAATTGCTCAGCGCCGTGCTCTACAAATGGAGAAACTTCAACTTAAACAACACAAAGAAAAAGAGGTTCATGTTATACTTTTCTGTTTTGAAACAAAAAAAAAATATAGTGGTTGCTTGAACATTATTGAACATGTCTACTGGATATATAAGTACTTTCCACCTGGTCATGTTTCTCAAAAAAATATTGGTTTGATTGTAAGTTATCTTGAATACAATTTTCATCGTTGATGTAAGAAGCTGTATCTGACATTATTACAGAATGAATGTATCCTTTGTAATGAATTATTGCATCTGTCATGGTTGTGTTTTTATAAAATATCCTTGAATCCATCTTTGTACTTAGTATGTAAATGTATGTATGTGTTGATAGACACAGAAACGTCAGATAGAAAACAATGGTGAAGATTCAGGTGATGAAGATGCACAGAGGAAGAAGTTAGATTTGATGAAAGATCATGTTGAACAGAAGATGGCTGTGTTACAAGGTCGTAAGATGGACTGGGATACAGAACTGGAATCAGTATGTATAGATAATGATGCTCCGAATGTCTTAATTTAAATATAAGGATTTAACACAGCCTTGCATCCGTCAGTTGTTCTTTTCTCACTGGAGTTTAACATCGCACCTACAGCCAGGCCCATATAGCAATATTCCAGACTTAACAGTGGAAAAAGACCTCAGACTTACACCCGGGTGGATCCACTGACATTCCATGAGCTCACTAGAAAGCTTCCTCATGTGTGAAATTTTTTTTGGGGTGAGATTTGAATGCATAACAGTGAATGGAAAGTGATTACAAGTCAAGGACCACCACTAATCACTCAACTGTTGATACCCGTCTTCAATTGTTCACCATTTTTTCTATTATGATATTTTGTATATTTATTGCATTTTTGTATTAATGCTAATATCTTCAACTGATGTAGAAATGAAATAGAGGAATAATATTGTAAGGGCTTCTGCAACAGAAAATATATATACTATTCTTATGTAGCCCTTACTTGGGTATTTGCTCGTCAACTAAGAAACTAGAAAAAAAAATTCAATTGACTATGAATGTGAATGTTTTGTAAATAGAATTTTTGATTAGTATTATGGCTGTTTTTTCTTTTAGATTGTCTTGGATTTCCTTCATAATGTATGTTTTATATATAATAGTGTATGATTAATTTGTGATTCCAGATTCGTGTTGAAATGTTGAAAGAAAGATCTTTAGCTCTGAAGGAACAAGAAGAGAGACTTGGAGCATTGGTTGCTGAACTACAATTATCCAAGGCTAAAGAGGTATAAACAAAAATAATTACAACAAAATTTATAAAGTGGTATACATATCCTTTCTTGATAAGAGTGATTTCTATATTGTGGAAACCTCAGTATTTCATTATTGATAAAAAATGAAAATATTGATGAAATTATTGTGAACATTTTACATATTCTTCATCAACTCACCATATTTTTCTTACTTAAGTCTGCTATCAACAAAGAAATTTCTAATTCTAGTTCTACGTTTGTACTGTATTCTTCCCGCTTGGATTGAATATTATTTGTACCTAATTGTAGGTTCTATTAAGCGTGTTAACATATGTTTGTTTGTTTTACATAATAGCTTGCTAAGATTGAAGAACAGCAGAGAGCTATACATAACTTGAAGACCAACCTTATTGATGATTTAAATGCAAGGGGTGTCTTGTCTGACCCAGAGACACAAGCTGTTATACAACGACATCAGAAGGTTCGTTAAACTACTTGTATATTTTAACATTCTGACATATACTAGTAGTATATATATGATTTACATTCAACTTCATTATAAAATTTTAATTTACCTATCAGTTCTTATAATTAGAGAATTTATCATGATTTTTTATTAATTATCAATAAATGGAAAAAATGATAAAAATGAAGTCTTTCTATTTGACAATCATCCTGCAATGTCTTTGACAGGATGATATTTGTGTCCTTATAGCGTATTGATAACATAATGTCAGTGTATTCTTTTACCAGATTAATTGTAAAATATATTGTGTGGTGGTTTTATGATGTCATTGATGATACAATTATAAGCATGTATAACCGTGTGTTTATTTAGGAACAAGAAGCATTAAATCAGAGGCTGGACAGCCAGAGACTACAGCAAGAAAAGGTAAACACACTCTTACATTGGTACTCATTTGTACAGCATGAACAAAATTATGTCACGGTCTTATTTATGATTGAATCCCCTGCCTGCATAGCTGGTTTTATAGAGCATTAAGTCTGTGGATCTGGGGGTTCCTGAGTTCAAATCTCTCTGTAATGAATTGGTTGATGACATTGTGTCTAGCACCATTCATCCTCCTCTGCTGACTATTCATGTGAAGAAGTTGGCAGTTATACGCAGAGAGTGAGGCTAGGACTGGAAGTGGATTCAGCAAAACTGGTTAGGTTAACTTATGGATGATATCATTTATATCTGAAATACTGCTGAAAACAGAAGTAAAGCATAAATATTTTTTTCTTTACCTAATATGATATGCAGTAAATCATATATTTCTGTATATATATTAACTGGACTTCCGATATTTAGATTTTCCCAGATAGTGTTTGTTAAGTTCATTGTTACATATATTGACAAATATTTGGTTCAAAACCTTATTTATGAAGTCAGTGTGTACATGGTATTATTGATATGAATCATTTTTACCATATCTATGCATCTTATTTAGATGTTGAAAGAGAGATTACAACGACGCCTTGAACAGAGAGAGAAATCTATGGTAGTTCAACAAGATGAGGAGCTGAAGGCTTTGGTTGCTCCAAATAAAACGGCTGCAAAAATTAAGAAAATGTTGTTGATACACAACCATATGGTTGCCATGGAGAAAATGAAGTAATTGTCAGACTGGCAATAAATTTTATTCTTTCTACTTTTTTAGAATAGTGATATGGATGAAGACTGTCTGTTATTTAAATTTTGTTTTCTCTACCATACATACATTGTTACTACCAACTATACCATTGTAATGTTATGGAATGCAAGGAATATAATGATCAAAGTAATTTTGTACTGTTGAAGAATATGATGCTTTTGTTCTTGTTATTTTACTGCTATTTTGCTTGCTATATGACTCCAGAATGTATGCGTGATATTGATATTGTTTTTATTATTATTGGTTTCTATATTTATAAGCGTTTGATTTGTAGGAACCAGTTAGAACGAGAGATCAGTCAGACCTTGGAACAAGTGAGATATGAGTATGAAGTTTGTAAGAGGAGAGCTATACAAGACCAGGTTTGTTACACATAATGATAGATGCCTCATTGCTTTCCAACTTTAAGACTTTTGTTTGAAACTGAATCAACAGAATCAAAGATTACTGGGGAAAGGTCATTTGATAAGACTAGAAAAAAGTCATATTTAGGGTTACTTGACCGAAAAATTAGGGTAGGTAGATAGAAAAACCTTTCCTAATTTTTTCTAAACACTTTTTGTGAGAAAACTCGTCCCAATTGTTTTCATCTGTTTGATTTTGCTGTTTGAAACTTTTGGGTAGTACAAAAATAGGGTCAGTCAGGTATCCATAATCATGACTATTCTTTGACAGCACAAAATTGGCAATATTAATTTATTCTCCTTATTAACAATAACACTTCTTCCACGTGTATATAGATTAGGTTGAGTGATACTGTATAAATTCGTCCATGAAATCAGTGTTATTATACATGTATCTGTCTCTACAGATCATACTATGAGGATCATAGATTATCAATATAATTGATTTTGTTATTTTAACCAGTTAAACATATTTTTATTATGACAGGAGTTGGAATTTATATCTGGCCTCGTTCGTGTTGGAACAATTCCTAAAGAAGAGCTAGAGTCTGTGTTGAGAATGTTATATCCTACTAAAACTGAGGCTGAATTTAAGGAAATATTTGATAAAGTCTTTGACCCAAGTCTATCAAATGTGAACCCACCATCAAAGGAAGAAGTGTATGTATATTATATGGCACTTATTATTGCACAATTAGAATAACTTATTCATAAAAGGAGTGTTTGAAGAGTCATTCAGAACAAGAATTACGTTGGTATTACACTTTCAGACAAAAATGCTGAGGCTAAAATACTTAATGCAAACAGGATGTATAATACACTCAAGAATAAATAAATGATTTAACATATACACAGCATGACATTAAACAAATATGAAATTTATGAACGAAAACACATTTTCACTCATGAATTACTTCATGGAGTGATGGTGTTATTTTGTATGTTGAATCTCACTGTACTTCATGGGAGTCTCACATGAAAACACTCTAGTTACGTTACTAAATCTATTCTAAATTCTACAAGTATCAAAGAGTCATAAACACAGCATGCATTATCAGTGGGCGGAGCTTATCAGCTATTGGTCAGATCTCAGCTAAGTATACATTACAGATGGTATGTTACCTGTATGTTGCAGCTAAAACTTATAAACCCTGATTTTATTCTTGCAACTATAAATCTAGCTTGAATTGGTTACAGTATATTGCTGTTTTTTTTTTACCTGTTATCTTGCTTTGTTTATTATCATTTTACACATATCTTAATTGCATGCAAGTGGGTTTGCTTGGTTTACAATTATCAAATAACTTTCTTGTTTACAATTTGATATATTAATCTAATAGTGAATGTGTCTTTATACTATAATAGAACAACAGGAATGACAAGTATTCAATCATAGAATATCATAGTCAGAATCATTACTGGTAATAATTGAATATTATACTTGTCTATTATATCACTTGTATATGTTCCATACAACACCTTAGACACTGTGTTCCTCACTGCTTCAAAATTTCTACTCTTTTATACTGTTGTTAGTTTGGGAATCCAGTAAAATAAAAATACATGGTACATTTGATTCCTACAGTCATCTTTCATTTCTTTACAAGAAGTAAAAACAGTAGAATTTTTTTGCTGTTTGTATTGGCTGTAGTATTGACACAAGTCTTGTAAAATGAACTTTTTTCCACAAAATGGAACCATATTTGTATTTGTTTTTAAATCAAAAATAGTAAGTCTGTGTTTTTTTCAGAATGAATGGCATTCTTTGTCAAACTATCAAATAATGAATAATGTTTCTTGAAAATGAAGGACGTATTTATCAAAATGGTTTCATTAGCAGATACCAATTCCTGAAAAATTGCAGCAAATCAATTTTTACATGTTTAAGAGGGCAGTTTTACAACGTCTGTTGAAAACATCTAATGGAACATATTTGAAATAATGTCAGTTTTACTGGCATGCTTTGTCAGTCTGTAACCAAGCTTACATCAGTTTACTCTAATGTATATGATGCAAACCTGTACTCTGGTATTGTTTTTCTGTCTACTGTTTTTCAATGCTTAAACTAACCCTTGTTTTCTATGTTTCTGTGTGTGTATATAGTAGTCAGCTAGCACAGAGAGTACGCAGTGCCCAGGCTCATCCTCCACCATTTATGAGAAGATCATCCAATCTAAGTCTGGCTAGTTCTGTGTCCAGTCAGAGAAGGTAGGTTCATTTATTTGTGTTTTTGTCTATTGGTGTTATTATGTACAATTCATAGAAAGTAGATAGATATGAAGTATGACATGTAGAAGTAACTATTGAGTGATTGATTTTCCGAGGTTATAAAATAAAAGTTTTGAGACCAGTCCTAGGCTTGCTATTGTTCTTTTTTAGACTTAGTTCTGGAGGATCCAATCAGATGCTTAAGTGTCTAGACTGGTTTCTTAGCAGTTTTATGTGTTCAGATCTATGTATCACAGGTTGTTACCCTATCTTAGTGTGTTTGTGTAGCTTAAGTGCTGCGTGAAACAAGTACTACCCTTTAACACTGTTGTAATTCTCATTGTTTGTTCAGTGAATTTAACAGTGTCTTGTGTACGACCTAAGTGACTGCTAGCAAAATGCATGTGTTATCTTTTGGTTAGTTTACTAATATAACAAAGTTCTGACTTAGTATACTTTACCCTTATTAACATATTTCACCATCTAAGTTTCAAACCTTTAAAAGAGTACAATAAAGAAAGAGAGCTATTTTCACTTTAGTTTTCATGCTACAGGTAAGATTTAACATTGGTTCTTCTACTCTTGAGTTCGAGATTACACAATCTTTTTCATTCCAGTACTCTGTCATTGTCGTGGGTTTTGTTTTTTAATGTACAAATATACTGTAATTTTTTGTGTGGATATAAGTATAGGTTCTTCTGCCATCTGACTTTATGTTGTTTCTCAGAATGCTTGATATTTCTTCCTACTAACAACCAGTTATTCTATCTAATACATTAGCATTATGAAAAAGTTGGCACTGACTGTTCAGGTTGGAAGTTATTTCCATTGAATGTTTAAAGATTATGTTTAGATGATAAATTTCTGTAGTGTCTGAATAAAACCTGTTATGCAAATTCCTAAATTAGTCTTTTAAGTTGATTTTTCCATGTTTTCGGAACAATTGAATTGTTCTGCTCTTGACAGTACTCATCTTTTATTTGTCTTGGGCCTGGAGTGATACACCCTGGGAGTGATGCGTTAGGCCTGGAGTGATAGGCCCAGTGAGTGATGGGTATTCATGATCTGGCGCGATAAGCCCAGTGAGTGATGGCTTATTCAAGGTCTTGAGTGATGCGTTATTTTTATAATTGCTCCCACTCTTGGAAACAATCAGAGCAAAATGTGTCATTGATTAACTATTGATTTCCTGGAATATTTCATGGAATATTTTCTGTGATACAAACACACTGACATTTTTGACTGTTACTACAACAAAAATGTTACTACAACATATTGCTAGATGTAATTAAATATGGGTTACATCTTATACTGAATTCCATGTATAGACTCTAGAGCTGCTTGAAACTGATCATGATGTGAAATGTCCGCCATGTTGACTGATAAAAATTTCTATTGTCAAGAATGAAAAGTGAGTGACCTTGTCATAAAACTGTTATGTATACTCGTACTATGTATGAATTCGTTTATTCTTGATAGATGTGTAAATCTTTTCTTGGAGCACGAAAAATAACGTTATATCACTATGATCTCTTACAGTAACTGTGCATGTCTGGGGAATATGTTTTTTGTTCCTTACCAATGGTCTTTTTACCAAAGTCTTTCTTTGCATCCCAAAAATTATTTATTCAGACATTCATCATAAGCATGACTACAAAGCTGTGAAATGTATGCACAAACTATGTATAGTTTATTTGGTCACCCTCTTTCTTGTTGCTGGTATTGTTTATCTGAACAGGAAGCTTGTCTAGATTTTATGATGGAACTAATATTGGATGCTGAAAATTGCTTTATTTCTGGACCATTGTTTTGTATGACAGTGATTCAGACACATTCGGTGATTTGTTCACTGTAGACATAGGATTACCTTCTTACTGTTTAGATTCCAATATTTCAGCTCATTGAGAAAATCAAGTAAGAAGAAACATGATTCATTCCCCACCCACTATGAACAACAGGATTACTATGACAACGAAGAATATCAACCTGAATCTCGTTTCCGTCCAAGTAGTCGGCAGTTTGAAGATTCATCCTATTTTTCAACTTCTAAGAGACAGTCTTTCAATAACACTCAACCATTCCAGCCCAGCCAACGTCAACCTTTTGAGGACAAACCACACCCATTGGATCCAGATTATGCTCAACGTACCGGAATTAACCGGAATGGTCATGCGTATTCTTCTATAAGGGAAGAAAGGGATCCCAACGTCGTTCAGGCTCAATATGTAACAGACGATTTCCGTCCGAGTAAATTACCTCCTTTGGAAGCCAGTAGTACTGGCCATAAGAAAAAGAAAAAGAAGAAGTTCCTGAAGAAAATGGCAACACCACGTATTGATGATGATGATGATGGTGGTAATTTTTAGTACTGACTCAATTTTATCTCACATTTAACTCATAAATTTCCGTACGTAGTATTATTACGCATATATTTATATGAACTTTGGATGTGTTTTTCTTATAATATATGTGCAAGAACATTCAGTCATGCATCATGTTGACGTTTTATGTCAGTGGCAGTTAAAGTTTAATGTATTGTAGTTATTGATAAAAATTACAAATGCAGAAACTATTAACAAAATTAACAGATTTTTTATTCAGAGAAACAAATTGAACATGTTTCAAGCTATATAGATTTGAATTTTATTCAATAAACTTGATAGATTAAGTAATACATTAACCAGAGATTACATTGGTTATTTATTTATCTGAAACTTGAAAGATTCACAATTTGTAATGTAACTCAAAACCTTTTACTATTATATATATAAAAAACATATTCTTATTACTTACTAGTACTTATATTTGATACATTTCCATGACAATATATGTAGACCATAGTCACCTGATGTATAAAGTGTGTTATAGCATATTTCTAGTACTGTAGTTGCGGCGAAGATCAGTATATTTCTGATTGCAAAATATCCATAACCTCTTCAGGTATGAAAAAATCTTCAATGAGAATTTGTGATATTAATATTGCTATAAGGTATTATATTACACACAGTTGATATTACAAGATGAATTGATGCTCACTGATTTTAATACACCACTTTATCATAATTTTACATATTAAGCATGTTCGAGAATATATAACTTTTTTGATTTTAAATATTTTATAATCTACACTGTGATAATAAGATATGTCCTGTGATCTGTAAAAGTCAATTGCAAAAGGTTACATGATTTTATGATCTATATCAACATCTGAAATCTCATAATTTGATTTCAATATAAAGTTTACATAATGCTTTCTCAATAAAATCAGCACAGTCTTCAATATGTTGATATTACACTGTTTCATCAAATCAATGATTTTAAATCCAATTTTTGTAATTTTTTATTGTATGTACTAATCATTTATATATATAATTTATTACATTCGTCATAATTTATTCTGCAATTCCTGGTGACCATTATGTATACAGCAAATATGTAGTTTCAGGTTTTTTATAATTGTTAGATTGTTCTATAAATCATGATTAATGTCTTATTGAAAATTGATAAGTTTGAGTGATTTAGGGACCTGTTGGTTCATCTGTTTGTACACTTATGATTTAATTCATCATGTAGTCTTAGATTTATCTACATTTAAACTTAATACAATTTAGTGATAGTATGAAAGAAAATTCAATAACTTATTAACTTTTAATTACAATAATTCTTGGTCTCTCTGAAATCACAGTCTTCACTCCAACCTTTGTCTGATATTCTAAAACTTTTGAACATTATTTCTAATTTTTCTAAAATTCTGTAAAAAAGTTGAATTTAGCTAACATGCAAGTATTTTTTATCTGAGTTTAGAAGAAATCAATCTTAAGTTTTATAATCTCAGTCTGTCATGTAATTATCATGCGTAAATCAAGTCTAGATGGACACTGGGAGAAGTTTTGGTCTATCAAAGGCAATTCAAACAATTTTTGTTTCAGTGGGTGATATGTGTGTATTTAGCTCGCTCCCTTTTCATTTTGTTCTCATCATGTGTATAAATGCTGTGATATTACGTAAAGCACCAGAGAAAGTACATCACTGGGAACACCCATCCTCTAGTATTTTTGGAAGTATATCTATTAAGTTAGATTTAAGTGTGTCAGTTTCCAGTCGCTAGCTGCCTGGTCCAGTATTCAGAGGAGCAGTGAGGATTTTATGAATTCTTATAACATGAATTTCCTGTCATTTGCTTGGTGTTGTCTCGTACGTAATAATTCAATCATTGGTAGCTATAGCATTAAATTGTCGTGCCATCTGGATCTAGAATCAGGGCATTGTTTATTTACATGGCAAGACAGCATACAAGTCATTGTGAACTTATTCAGCAATCATACTTCTTTGTGCCTTCTACTTGTGTTTTTAATATATGTAATTTTTTGTACACTATGCTTTTATTTCCTGATCAATTGTAACATGGCATAAAATTGTTTTATCATTATTTGCTCTACAATTCTGTGATAAATTTATAACATATTTACCAAATTGTTGTTACTGTTTCTACATTTTTTTGTTATCAATATTGTTTTTTATTGTAAATTTTGTTATGTATCTTGTTGTATCAATATTATTGTATTTCGTACACACACGTTGCTCATCTGCGAGCCATTTCATAGTCATATTTTATCAAAGGTAGTGCTTTTAACTCTCAACCTACATCTGTGTGTAAGACACCCCGAATTTCAGAACTGATTTTAAGTAAAAACATGGGTCTTATACATGAGTGATTTTGTCCTTATCCCAACGAAAAACAACAAAAAGTCATTTTTTTTACAATTGATAGCAAGAAATTATTATTTAAAAAATGCTATCTTGATATGTCTATGTTCTCTGGCACTGGAATTATTTTCATATAATCACATAATTTTCTCACTTATTGAAACAAATAGTATGCTTGGTCTGTAAAAAGTCAATAAAATGTATTTAACCTGTTTTATATCAAGATTTCATTTAAATTTTGTCAGTTACAAATATGTGGAAGATCATACTTCACTTAGAAATGTGCCAATCACATGTATATACATGTACGTAAATATGGTTGTGATTTTTTTTTTACTGATTTATTGAGAATTAATTCATTCAGTGAAATTAATTTGCTTATTATGTTAAAAGAAAATTATATCATATTTATTTAAATTGTGCAACATTGTGAGTTCTTCATAATATATGATAAATTCATCTTTGACATGACAATGTGCACCATTCAAAATTGTATTGAAGATGTTCATTTGTGGAAAATCAAATTATATGGTCAGTCAGTAATCTTTCCTCTAACCATAAACCTAACTATATTTTTCTGGCCTAATTTTTAGTAGTGACCACTAGGTTTGTTCCACAAAAAATCAATAAAATTAACGCTTTTTCGTTTTCCACTTGAGGCAGATCACTAATTACCTTAATTAATTGATCCCTTAAGATGTCAAAAATATTGAAGGATGTATTTGATTAATTTTGGTGTTACTTTGTTTCTTAAATGTTTTGTAATTTAGTTTGTCTGTTGTTGTAATGTCTGTGTGAAATTTGTACTTTTGGGAAGAAACCAAACCATGTTTCAATAAAATCAAACACTACTTTGAATTAGTATCCAGCATTGTCTCATCTTTTTTTAAATGTATTATTACATTATTTGTTTTATATTTCTTAGTTTGTAATACCAATAGTTAATTTATATTTTCCAGCAATACCCTGGTGCCCGTGATCCAGTAATATGGATATTTGAACACTTGATTTTTTTAAGATTTTTATTTATTCTCTTTTACTGTGTCTTGTACATTACTGTGTAGTATCTTGTAATAGTCTCTTATTTTTCTACAATAAAATCATACTATGTGATATTTTGTCATGTTCAATTTTTATCATATAATTAGGCTACACTGGGTCAAATTAGTGAATATTCAACTTGTGGAACTCGATTCTTGGTAGAACCCAAGCAAGTGAATTAATTCTTATTTCACAATACTTACAACAGATCAAATAAAAAATTTGAGTATTCAAAGTTAAAGTTGGATTGTACGCATTTAAAGTCCACCTGGTAATCATACATGTGCATTCAACAATTTTCTTTCACTTCTATAGAATACTAGGTGGACGCTCAGAAATTTGGCTTGGTGTACATCATGTATAAGCTTTTGATTCAATTTTGATGACAAATTATCAAAAAATACTAGAGCATAGCACGAATCATCCCACCTCCCCAGAAATACTACTCTCACCAAAATCTCCACCAAGCCAAAACCCTTTCAAGACACAGGGCCATACAAAAAATGGTGAACAGTCTGTAATAGGGTACGGCCTTGTAACGGTCGGTAGCAAGGCTGCAGGGGTGTAAATTAGTTTTAAAGGCCCAATCTCACTCTCCAAGACCAATAGGCAGAACAAGCCTGATTTCTGACATTGTATGTATGTTACGTGATTTGAAAGAAGGTATATGGCTAATGTAAACAAAAGTGTGATATGATTGTTGTTGAGGGAAATTACTTGTATTTACCAGTGCTCTGACTCAGAATCTCGATTTTTTTCATCATCCTCCCTACTTAGTTCAATAACTTTTCAAAGACACGAAATTAAATCTGTTGTCTGCATCTGGAGATTGTGCCGTAAGGATTAGGTCTAGATTAGGTCACAGAAACCAGGAGAAGCAATCTGCATAATTAGAAAGTTCATAGAACCCAGTTTTTACTGTAACGTTATATTTTCAGTGCTGAAGGAATGAGGCACATGTAAATAATTTTCCCCGAACACGCCCTTCTTTATTATGTTATTATGTATAAATGGTGAACTATAGACAAAATGAAGTGATTAATTGTTCGGGCCACCTGAATTTAACTATATGCTTGATCTACTTTATGGTTAAAAAGACTATTTTTGTGACGTCAGCACATCATAAAATAATAAATAACCCTGATAAATTTTCTCCAGAGTGAAGCTTCACCGAATGATACCTGTAACTTGCTTGCAATATGTAACACAAGTATTTTTATCATCAGATCAAACTTTTTCAAATAATGTGTTTTCCGACATCTTTCTATTTCTTAGTTGCCTGCGTAATACGTCTGTGTTTTATACCCATTAAAACTTGTTTTTACAGTAATTTTGTTGTCAGTCAGTATTTCAGGTCATGTCGTTCTTTACGGAAACTGTTGTGTAATGGAAAATTCTGAAAAGGAACCCAACTATAACCTTGTACTTAGTGCTTTGACGGAATTGAAAAAATAGAGATTGCTTGTTGCGCAAACATCGCACGGGGAGGTCTTGGAACAAAAAAAAATGAATACTTTTTCTTATTTACATAACTTAATACATGTAGTACTGACCGTCGCACCTGACAATTGTCCAACAATTAAAATGACTTTGGTGCTTGTTTGTGCAAAATCGTTTGAAAGTCATTTGTCAGTCAAAAGAACTTATGTTACATGGAAAGTAACGTAAAATGAAATTTATTAGCTGACTCTCCTAAATAATGAATAAGCAATGTATTGCAAATATTTTGTCCCGTATGCGATATTTTTTAATCACTTTCGGAAGTGCAATGCTATTTAGTAAATATAGAAAGTACAGAAAACGCTATATAGTGTTACTACTTAATTATGATGAACGAAACATAACTACAACCTTATAAAAATATTACAAAGGAGGGAAAATGACAGAAAAGGTACGAACTATAGTACGTACATACCAGTTCCGTTTAAATAGCTCATGTGAGCATAATTTATATTTAGCATAAATGAAACTATGCCGAAATTTCATATTGCATGTATATGAAAGTTCAGCATACTAAAGCATTTATATCAATTTGAAAGTGAAGTCACTCCATAATCTATATGAATTTATCTAAGCGCTGACCGCCAGATATTGGCTTATCAGTTAATTATCAAGGGAGATAATAACATCGATTAATCCAGCTATCGATACAAAATTGTTCCATATGTAGTAGTCATGTATACAAGATATACAGGACCTTGACTCTGAGATTGGTTATCCATAAGAAAACGTTGCTTATTTAAGGCAAAAGGGTTATAAAAATACTACGTACACAGCATTAACTAGAACACATAAATAGCCACACATGTATTATATTCATTATATTAAGTTTCTGGATTTTGGTATGGTGTCTCTACACCAATTCTCTCATATCTAGATGATATCCGTTGCATTTTAACACTGAACATTGTTCTATAAACAAACAGCTTCTTTTTTCTTCAATATAAAATCACACCAGTGCTGTACAGATTTGTATCTGCTTAAATATACCTGTATATGCATGTCGGCTTATGCATCAATTGAGTTCCACATTTTCTAAAAAGCTACCTCGATGAAGACATGTTACTATGCAATATAGCAAATGGGACCTTGGTCCCAGCTGAGACCATTGTGGTCTCAGGTCCCAGATAGCATTTATGGACTCTGCCTAGATCTACAGAAATTTGTGAGGAGCGCGTGTTTCCACTGTGTGAAAATATTAAAAGTCATGAAAAAGTAAATTCTATAATGATACGAAAAAACTATTTTTATGACTTCATTCCATTCCGCGTTCATTCTTATTATCAGAAATTCTACGGTCGTTATTTTTATTCTTTCTTATACTTTCAATTCGTTGGGTTTTTTAAGCCGGTAAATTAAGAGTAACCTCCCCTGAAAGTACATTTGATGTTGACGCGTTGTTTAATACTTTTGGAGAGATTACTGCTACATCGTGAATTATAGTTTGTTCCGAGATTATTTTTGTGAATCAATGCATCATGACGAAGGAAATTCGGCGCAGAAATGTCAAAATCAACCGGAGTGTGCCGAACCTACTCGGTGCAAAACCAGAGAGACAAAAATCTAACAATTCAAAATATGTGATTTCAGCAGCTGTGTGCGCGATAGTTCTACTCGTTGTCGTATATTTTCGGTAAGACGTATTAAAATAAGACATTCTCCCATGAATGTTCTGTGAGTTTGTGGATTGTTAATAGTTATGACTTGTTTGTCTCTTTACAAACTTAGTAAATGTAAATATCAAAATGTTTGATAGAATTCGCATGCTTACTCTAATCTTTTTTTTTCATTTTATATGAATCGGTGATGACCTTTTGTATTGAGAACAAATATTGCTGCAAATCAAAATTTTACCAGGTGGAATAAAGACATGAAATCAAATGAATTGAATTTTCGTATTTAATCATTGTACCTATTATTAATAATATGTACCATATGCTTGTTTAACTTTAAATATATTGCACAATTTCTGTATTGATAAAACTTCAAGGTGATGTGTCACATCTATTCAAAGTATTTGTGTTGACAAGACTCGAGACAAGGGTAGGAACGGAACTACTTAATGTGTCAGTTTCAAATCCTTCAACAATTATCAGAAGTTCAAAACATAATATAAGAAATTTATTGTCCCCATATTTACAATAACAAAATGGTCTGAAAAGTACTAAGGTTGAAAGTCCAGGCTAGTGTTGGGGTTTGTGTCTTCCAATCAGTTTTAACTATCTTTGTTATGATTTTTTTCAACTGAAAATACCTCTTTGAGACCAAACGAGATCAGTCTTTTTGAATTTAATGCTTAACACACACTCTCACATCAGTGTATAGTGTATTGATAACTCAATAGTTAAAAGGTTTAGATAAACATTTTTATTAATCAATCTAGCTAGCTCTAGTTGTTTCAATGTTTGTGTAAATTGCTTTCAGTTATCAGATGTTTCTCAAAGAAAGAGTGAAAACACCACTTTATGCTCCTACAATGTTGTCAAAAGGAAGTACATTTCCTGACAAGGAACCGGGCAGGTTTTGGGGATCATACCGACCTAATACATATTTTGGAATGAGAACCAGAAGCCCCAATTCTCCTGTTATGGGTTTAATGTGGCTAAATCAGCTTACTAGACAAATGCCACCACCTATAAGACATTGGTGTGATCAGGTACTTTAAATTCCAATGTCTGACTGTCAGACATACATATGTGTTATTATAGGTAATGATGGTAGTATAAATTAATACAGATTATTGTATCATTAATGCTTTTATCAGCCCAGAAGGATTTTACTCAAAATGATATTTAAACAAACATGCATGCTTTTAGCTTACTAGATTAAGGCTTTGGATGCTCAATCATTTTAAAGAAAACAAAATAATTCCTGTGTATTTACATTTACAATTGATATAAAATAAGTACATGTTCAGGCATGTAATTAATTTACAAGCTTGTGTTTTAGGGTGATGGATTGCCCAAATATGGATGGTTAAAACATGATGGAGTTAATTTTGGATCACAGGAGATTGTAGACACTGACTTCATCATATCAACTGAATTTATCAAACGTCCTGGAGGAAGTCATGGTGGAGATTGGACTGCTAGAATCGCTGCTAAACCAAATAGCCATGTATGACTCGATTTATATTTATTTTCTTAAACAAATGTTTGAAAATTATTCATTTTATCCATATTAATAATCTTTATTCATTATTACTAATATTAACTTTTAAACATGTTTTGGATTTTAATTTTCTGTGGTCATAGTTCCAATGAATGCTCTTTTGTAGAAATAAATCATATTTTCAGGAGTATGATTTGAAGGATTACTTACTGACAGTGTGCTTATCTTGCTGTGTTAACCCCATTATGCATTGCCTCCACCATTTGAATAATCAATTTGACCAAACATTCATTGGTTTCAACCATATTTTATTCACTGCTTGATTAATATAATCACAAAATAAAAGGGAAGTAAGTTGAATTGAATTTACATATATAAATGTCTATCTCCCTTTAATTGCTACATCAATGACATTGTTGAATTGTGGCATATTCATATTGCTGTTACTGGAAAGACTTATCAATGGTTTGCCTAGTCCCTGGAGAAAATATTTGGTCAAAACCCTTGGCTAAGTGCACTGTGCTTATTGTAATAAGAATATTTGTATACATGAATCCTTAACAGTAGTCTAACATTTGCTTGTCAGAGTCCAACCTATTAGGCTTTGAGCAAAGTGCTGATCTTTGATAATATAATACGTAGGGGTATTGCATGTATAAAAATGATTTGTTATGATTATTTCCAGGATCCAAGTAGACAAAGATTGGTTTCCCTGATGTTTTACACAGCACTTGATGGACAAGGTCAAATTGAACCTATACTGTCTAAAGCTGGAACCAGACTCAATGCTGTTCATGGCTATTCTGAAGAACTTGGGCATTTCAAGCTCAGCTTTCCTAAATCTCCATCAAATACTACATATCGCCATAGTTACCTGGCAACATACTCACCAGATTTAGATAAACTAAAGGATTCAGTGATGAATGGTATCAGAGTAGATGCTTGGGAGAGGTCCAGACAAACACCCTACTTTGTGCTTGGAGGTAGACAAGTGCCTAAAGATGCAGATGGTAAAATCAACTTCCTAATGTATCAAGTTACTGCTGAACTGCCCTTTCAAATGGAAGTTGTATTTGAATCAAGTAGCTTTACCAACAGACCAGAAAGACTTCTTGGTGATGTGTTTGATTCCCTCTTGCAACAACATACAATGAATTTTGATCAGAAGTTTGAGCAGAAATTTCAGTTGAAAATGAAAGGATTTTCTGACAGTGAGATTGATTTTGCAAAAGCTGCTCTTAGTAATATGGTAGGTAGTGTGGGATATTTCTATGGACCATCACTGGTGCAGTCAGCGTACAACAACGAACCAGTCAGGTACTGGAATGCTGCTCTTTATACTGGAGTTCCATCGCGTTCATTTTTTCCTAGGGGATTTCTCTGGGATGAAGGTTTCCATAATTTATTGATCAGCAAATGGGATCCTGAGATATCTAAGGACATATTATCTCATTGGTTAGATTTGATGAATACAGAGGGCTGGATCCCTAGAGAACAGATCCTTGGAGTAGAAGCTCGTGCTAGAGTGCCTGATGAATTTGTTGTACAGAGAAATGAGAATGCAAATCCACCAACACTAATTCTACCTTTACAGAGATTGATTAAAGGGATGCTGCATAGCGACAAAGAATCTGATAAAAAATTTCTGTCTGCTGTCTTCCCTAGACTGAAGGCATGGTTCCAGTGGTATAACACTACCCAAGTTGGTTCCAAACCATTTACATACAGATGGAGAGGTCGGGATGGTAATAGTAACAAAGAGTTGAATCCTAAAACATTAACATCTGGCCTAGATGACTACCCTAGAGCTTCTCATCCTACTGATGATGAGTATCACGTAGATTTACGATGTTGGATGGCTTTGGCTTCTGGTCTGATTGCTGATATTGCACAGTCACTTGGACAAGATGGAAAAGAATATGCAGCCACACATCAATTACTTACAAACAATGGACTGTTAGATCAGTTACATTGGTCAGATAAGAAACAACAGTATAGTGACTATGGTTTACACACAGATAAAGTTCGTCTAGAAAGACCCAAACCACCACCTAACCTTCAGCCTGGCCAACGACCACCACAAATGAACTTGGATAAGATACGTATGGTTTTATCTGATCCTCAAAAAGGTTTTGTTAATGCTTTTGGTTATGTTAGTTTGTTTCCATTTCTATTGAAGATCGTGGAGCCTAGTTCACCTAAGTTGATGAGAATTCTAACAGACATGAAAAGTGAACGACATATATGGACAAACTATGGTCTGCGGTCATTAGGTCAGACAACTGTAATGTACAACAGATACAATACTGAACATGATCCACCTTATTGGCGTGGGGCCATCTGGATAAACATGAACTATCTTGCATTAAGTGCCTTAGATTATTATAAAACAACTCCAGGTCCCTATAGACAACAAGCTGAAGAGATCTATAGGGAACTAAGAGATAATATTGTTAACAATATATACAAACAATACCAACATACTGGTTATATATGGGAGAATTATAATGATAAGACAGGGGAAGGTAAGGGATGTCATCCATTTACTGGATGGTCAGCTCTTGTTACCCTTATAATGGCAGAGATATATGATTAATCACTGACTTTTATAGTAGACATACTTTGAATTTACAAAATTCTATAGTTGTAATATTTAAGTTTGTTGTCAGAATTAATCGGTATTCATGTATTCATGAAATAAAAACATTTTCTGTGCATATTGATTAATGTACCTTCTACTATGACATTTCGGTAAGCATAAACTTTTGTTCAATTTCATGAATTTTTTTTCTCATTGTCCATGTTTTGTATTGTTTAAATCAAAGTGAGACATAAAAATCATGTGAAATTTTCTATTTTCAAATTATTTTCTATTTTTTAGTATGAACATTTATCATCAATTAGCATTAGTTATACAAAGAGTTTAGAATATTTTACAAGGTAAGGAGCCGGACTCTATTATAGTACAAATATAATTAATTTTGTGAAAATGATGATGTGTCTGGAAGAATCTACATAATACATTCTATTAATGTTTGTTATAGTGTGTTGTGTTTGGCTATTGTGTGTAGGAACCACATTGACATAGGGCTGTCATTGATTCAGTATATTGCTTGTTGACGATATTGATATATTGGGAGATCAGTATGGACAATACAGCAATATACAGATTAGACATCCACTATAAACTGACAACTAATGCCTCTTTTCTCATGTTTTGTATATTTTACTAGACTGGCAAATAATGCCTCTTTTCTCATGTTTTGTATATTTTACTAGGTAAGTATAACTGACACAATGATTTTCTATGCACTTAAGAAGAAACAAGCTGTAAAAATAGTTTATTTTCAACAGACACCGACAGAACTGTGAAACAAGACACTCTCTTAAAATAGTCCCAGAACAGTTTTTCTTGCTTCGAAATGCAAACATTTACAGATGATCTTTTAAGTTTCTGCGATAATTTTCTCCTGAAATATTGATACTTTGAAATTTGTATTGATAATCAATTGACAGAAAAAATCATCAATGTTAAGATATTGTTTGAATTGATGACAGCCCTAGAATCACATTTGATACATGGTATTTGTAGACATTAAAATTATAAATATCAGACAATGAATTGTATATCATAATTATATAAATAAGACATATTCATTATTGTTTTATGGAGATTGTTTTATTCAATTAATCAACCACAATCTACCTTGATGTAGTAAGAACAACATGTGTACTTCTAACTATAGGTTGTATTTATTATAATGAGACTCATGCCAGTATTCTAGTCAATGTTTTAAGTAGATGCACATTGGATTGTGCTTAGAAATAGTGCTAAACTAACCGCTATGTTATGTGTTAGGATGAATTCATCTAAACGAGATTTGTACAGATGTATGTAATACTTCATTATGAACATTGCTTTACTTTTAATTGAATGCCAAAGTTTCCTATAAATTAGGTTTGAAATTACTGTATTGCTGAGTTTATTTCTGAAACAACACCAGATTGGTTAATTCATTCTGTGTCTTGTATCATGCATTGAAATAGTTTAGAATTATGCTGTTTGATGTAGTTTGTCCGAATTTATTTTTGAAATACTGATCTCTGTAAATACTAATTACATTTTATTATGATAAGTTAATTGGGTCCATTACAATATCTCTGTTGGTTGCTCAATAAAATTATTTATTTCATGATGAGTGTTACTTAAGATACTGTTTGTTCTAGACTTTGTGTTGATAATCAGTCAGTTCATTTTGTGACATAGTGATATTTGCTTAAGAAATTTTGTCTAGGTTTATAAATGTTTATTTACTATTGAAAATCATCTCTGCTGTTACATATTGTCTTGATTTTATTCTACATTGTAAACCAAATAAATGTTATAAAAATTGTGGTCTGGCCAGATTATTTTCTTCTGTATTGACTTTGAACAGTTATGTTCACGTTACCGTTATAGCAAATATGTTCAAGTTTGTTTTAATATGTCAGGGAACAAAGAATTTCACTTTTATTGTACTTTTTTTGATGTATAAATATATATCAAGTAAACGTAATGGGTGTTGCTTATATGGTGCTTAGTAAGGTAAAAAGAAATCCACATTTATATACATAACACTTGTTTTCAATTTTGCATTTTCCGAAATTGTATAATCTTTCTATTTTATACTTGGTGTGAAAACTGACAATTTCATGCTTGTCCAAGTGGCATTTGGCTTAAGTTGCTGACTGATTTTGCATGTAATCATGTTTTGGACAAGAAAATGTTTGTGTGTGTGCATTTGTTTGTGATATAATCATGAAATAGATATAAATTCATGTTGATAAAAATGATGTGTTGTTCACATGTTTAATTTATTTCTTGTTCTTTTTCAAGGATGGCATGGGTAAAGAATTTCTTACTGCTTCATCATATCTGATCTCACTTAGCTCTTTTCCATTAAATACTCTGCTTCACCACTTACAGACTCATCAACGTATCATTGTAGGTCATATATTGACAAATTCAGCCTACCTTCAACAGTATATCAATTATTGGTACATACCAGAAGACAGCCTAATCACTTTTTCTGGATTCTATACCAGAAGTAATCTTGTTCACTGCTAGCAAATTCCAATTTCTCTGCACAAATCACTCAGATCAGTGGTACAGGACCAAAAGCAGTAGTTTCAATGTTATCAACCAAATTGTCACAAAGAATTGTAGTATTGAAGCTGATCTGAATGATCCCGTGTTAATTGTGACATTATCAGACTCGGAGTACTTTTCAGTTGTATAATTCAATGTTCAAATGGAGGGTCCTCCATGGTCAAATCTCTGAAGAGTAATCCCTAGCCTCTTTGCTGTGAGCTTGAATCCTACCTGGGACCAATTTTACATGTGAGGAATCTGTCCAGCTAGCTTATGGTAGGTCAGTGGTTCTGTCCAGGTATACAACTGGGATCTTCCACCACCATTAATGCTGGGAATGTTGGTGCGATGTTAAACCCCAGTTACAAACAAATGCTCATACATACAGTTTGATATTTTTAATAAATTATAATAGATATGTCATATTGAAGTACATAAATGACACACAACAGACCATCATACATCCCTCATGGATGATGGTAAAACCCCAATAATACCGTTAAAGTGTTTAACCTGTAAAATTAATTTTTGTGATGTAAGAATAAGCATTCATTGATAAGACACAACATGCTATTTGACACAGCTGTTTTTTTTAAATAAAATTTGATGATTAAGTCCTGGATTACATCTACCAGTACTAGCATGTATTTATGATTTTTTTTACGATGTTGTAGAACATTGGCTTTAACAGCATCTGCTATGAATCATGCACCATGCATCTGTTACACAGAGCTTAATCCACAAAACCTTAAACTTCTACTGCAATACCAAACTTTGTGAACAATACATATTGTAATAATATATGATAATCAAGTAAAGATTACTTCACAATGTTACATACACACTTACAAATAAGAAACAATACCAATATCATGCTTCAAATTTGAAATTATGCTTTAATATTTATCAGTGTTCTTACAGAACTAAAATCTCTTCAGCATTGAACACTTAAAAAAGACAATATTTTTCACTGTGAAGTAAAAATCCAATAGATTTGTGGATGAATGTAATTGGTAATGCAGCAACATAAAAATGGTGTAAAATTTTGTATGGAACACAGAGAAATAGTTCAAAGACAACAAGGCCAGAAAGAAACAGTTGTGTTTCCAGTTACCTGATAAACCCAATTTCTGGCACTGACTCAAAAGGCTTTAATAGCAAAATCCTAAGTACGAAAACAACTGGGGACAAATCATGTCTCAAAAGAACAAAAAATAGAAACAAAAAGTACTCTGACCTTCCCATCCTATTTTTAGGTCAGGTAAACCAGAAACACAACAATTATTTTTTCTGGTCTAATAAAAAAGATTCAACAAATTTAATACAATTAACAGACAATATCATTGGAATGAGTGGAATGAAGCTAAAATTCTACAATACTGTTACCAAACTAGACTGAAATATATTAATTTCTACATTCTTTGGATAGAAAACAGATTCAAAAACGAACTGGAACTAGGCTAGTTTGGTGGAAAAAACACAGACTGTTTGAGACAAAAATGCTTGCACTTCAGCAAAATCTTACATAAACCCTTGTACTGTATCATAATGTGTTACTGATACCTTTATGAACAACTATTAGTAATATCTGCAAACTTTCAATTCCAATTAATTTGTAGATATATAGTTTAAGACATATTTCTGTCAGTATAAGTCATTAATATAAATGGAATCATTACAAAATGTTAACATATAACATGTATGGCAGATACATTTGGCACTTTCACAGACATTATATAAACAGCTACAGGAAAAAAAGTAGACACGTTTCCAGTGACCAAACCCACCCTAAAGTTTCTTATAGCAAAACAAAAATTCAACCAATTGTTGTATTACAAAAATACTGCCTACAAAGAATGAAAGATATGCTTAGAAAAAAAATGGAGAAGAAAAGTTCAGCATCTACTTACCCTATCTTTTTGGTCAAGTAAATGGAAACATGATGATACTTTTTTCTGGTCTTATTGCCTAATAAATCTTGGACGGAGCACTTAGTTTGTTGTCCTATAATGTTGTATGCTGATTGTGAAAGTCTATTTACAACTTTCAATCATCTCTGTTACTGATACAAACATGTATTTATACATCACATAAAGATTGCAAGATCATGCAAGAATCTCATGAGATGAGATTTGAACTCACAAACCTCTAGAGGTCTAATGCCCTACATCTAATCCATGATGCTTTCCTGTATTCCATAAGTCTTACTGTATTTATAAATATAATTATAGTTCATTTTTAATTCCAATATCATGTAACAAATGATTTATCACAGATAAAATACTCGTAAAATAATCGTCCCCTTTTTCTTCATGTTGAGATAATTGTAAGTATTCAGACCTTAAACTTATCAAGTCATCTATTGATTTTATGAAAGTAGTTTCACAAGATTTCATTAACGTCTGCATAGCACTGAGTACATGTTCTCGACTTTCATGATCAGTTAACTGGAGTAATGACATTACCCTCTCACACCAACCTTGATCAATCATTGTCTCTAACAAATTAACTCTGAAAATAAAACAAATTTAATTGTTTAACTAGCAACGATAATACAAGAGTTAATAATACAATGAAAATACAGAGAAATTTTATGAAACAATTAGATGAAAGTTTTTCTAGATGAACTGTATTTGAAAGTTGTTTCTGACAACAATTTGATATTATTTGAACTCTAGTAGAAGGTCCATAAAGTCTGTATTCAACCTTAATGTCTTTTCTTTTCAAAACAATTAAAATCTTACCTATAGAACAAAGAAACATTTTTTTACATATAATGTATAAACCCTAAATAACAAATAAATAAACTCACTGCTTATACTGCTTTATCTTCTCAGTATCTATAGCAACATTTTTTTCTGAATTTTCAACAGTAATTTTCTGAAATATAATCAAAACATAAGAAGAGCTTGCATGAACAAAGTGATAATCCTATAATTTTAAATTTTGATGTGATACATAACAAGGTTTGATCTTCAATTGATAGGTGGTGTAATTGTCTCAGCAGTAGAGCATGTTTAATTCTCACATTCGTCATTTACTAAGTTAATGCAGAAAGTTAAGTCTAAGGTGCATATCATTCTTTACCTGGAGAGAGAATTTGTAATAATCATTCATTGTAATCCTCAAAAGCTAGTTCAATAAAACTAAATATCACATATTCTTCTGGTAAATATAGACTTGTTTACATATTCTGGACAAAGCATAATTTTTAATATAAGTATTAATGGTCAAAGATTATGGAAAAATGATTGTTGAGAGTAAATTTTAGTTAATCATACTAGCAGATGAATATGTCACAAAGAATTAATCATTCTCAATCTAGTTTCAGATTCATAATCATCACAGATGTACAAAGAAGTTATAACACTGCAAGACATCTAGTTGGCAAGACAAACAATTTCTGTGTGTAAATAGTAAACATACATATTAGCATTACTTACCTTTTCTACAAGCAAGTCATTCAACAATGACACAATTTTCACATTAACTTTCTCAATACCAGGTTGATCAAATACATTTCTCAAAGCAACCAAACCACCTAGCTTGAGAAATCTTTTTTGAGCGTATGGAAAATGTCGACATAAAGTCGACAAACAAAAGATAAGTTTACGCTTCAGAGTCAGTGGTGAATTCACAGATAACAGCCGTAACAATAAAGGTAAAGCTCCAGCCTCAAGTGCACCTATCTGTACTTTAGGATTACTGTAATAAAATCATTATCATATATCATAAAAACATTCATATATCATGTACAACAATTACCTAAATCAAAATGAAGCAAACAACTTGAAGCTTAATCATAACATATTTTGCCATTCTTTTCACTAGGCTTTAACACTTTAATGATCAATAGCCAGGGTCATTTAGTGATTTTTCCAGCTTTAATTGTGGTGAAAAAGTAATATAAACATCATCGTCTGGGGCTATATAACTTGAGATCAGTCTCCCAGTTCAAACCTTGTATTCTTTAAGTGTAAGTGGATATTTTGATTAACTTACATAAATATTTCATACTGTTTCAGCAGTTAAAAAATTGTATCAAAATTAACTTCAGAATAATAAGAACAAAATTTAATATTTTGTCTAGGAGACAGATCCCAATATTGGCAACCTCAAACTGAGTTTTAAGACTACAAACTCTTGTCAAGTCACAGGTCAGTTTAAAGACAGAGTTTCTCCAATTTGAGAAGGTGAGAAAGTAACCCCAGCTAAGTGAATACAATTATTTGAGATCTCATACCTTGAGGTAGCAGCACCCAGTACTAAAGCTGCTTCTATCTGTAACCTTTCAATGTCAGATGTATTCAATATGTTCAGTATGTGAGGTATCCCACCCATATCTTTAAACAGTATTGCATTGTCAATCTGGAAAAAAGAAAGGAAATTTATTACAGAATGAGTTCAAAAACAGTTACTGAATCTTTTAATATAATCAAAACCAGTTACATTACTTTTTTAAAGAGTTCAACATATTAAATAAAACAGATAAATTTAATTATTTTCTTAACTCTTTGCCTCATAAGCATACTTTGGACTCTTTCAAATTCAAAATACAAAAGCTTGTTACAAGCAAAGGCTTCTTTTGCCACAACGTTTTCAAAAGTTGTCAGCTTCAGATGCATGCAAGTGTGGTGTAAGGGTTAAAGTAAGGCTAAGGGTTAAACAAGAAACAGTGTATTTATGCACAGTCAGATTTGTTTTGCATAAATATAATCATTAACAGCATGAATGTCTTACCTGGTGTAGATAATACTCCAAATCAGTCAATATTGTAAGTAAATCATCACCAGAAGTGTCTTTATGTTTCATCTTCGTTAGTAAACCCTCAATAATCTCAGCATCAGTTTTAATATTCATATTCATATCCAAAAAGTCTTTCTTCAGATCATCATAGGATTTAAACTTTTCTTTCACTTCTGCTTCCCTCTGATTAAAAAATAAGCATATTACTAAATGAGCCAACATATACATATTTCATAATATATCAGCTGAGTATTAAGAACTTTTGTAAACTTAAAACTTATAAATTGTTCGTAGAACGTAACAAACTTTAACCCTTGCTTTAGGAAACACATGACTTCCTGCCCATTTCTGATGCTATTAATGAAACTATAATATATGACTGATATGATTTTTACTGATAAGTAAATTATGCAAACATTGCTACATAATTAAGACACTTCCTTTAAAACAATACTATTTCAGTCCAGAGGTAATTGAATTCACTGGAATACACTTGTACAATGCATTTACCTCCAGATCTGTATCATCTAATTCTGTGGTTTTGAAATCCTTTAAAGCTTTTTTCAGTTCATTCATTGATAACTGTTTTCTGTTCATGTTCAGCATACCGTGTCTATCTCCATCCCGCCATGAATTATAATCTGGCTGTTCATCCATTAATTTAGCTTCTTTTTTACCAGTTTGTAAATTCATTCGTACATGTAACCCAGCAGGAATAGCTTGGTCTGAAAGTTCACAACAAAATCATTATTGTAAAACATTTCTGCTGTAAATGATGATGCTGACTTAAAACTCATATTTTGTTTTTTAAAAATTTACTAGTGAAGACAATAAAGTGACCAATATGTTTACTGAACAAAGGAAGTAAAATGAAACACAAGTATACTGAAACATGGTCATACTGAATTCCCAGGGACCTGACTAGTGACTAATTACTCCACTATATCTGAGTAATCATATACTATACTGCACCAGAATTTAGAAAGACTTCAAACTGCTTTAACTCATATACAAGCATCTTACCGTCTCTAACTGTCTGCCATTCATTTGTTGGTTGAAATAAGTCATATTTTATTGGAGCAATATTTGCAGTGTCAGTATTACTCCTCTCAGAGTCATTCTCTAATGTTACATCTATAAATAGTTACACAAAATTAGTACATCATATAATGTCGTCTGCTCAAGTTTTAAATTTAATATTTAAGGCCACAAAACCTTTTTGGTCATTGACTGGTATCATCATAGTCTTACATCACCCAAATAGCCACGAGAAACTTTACCTCCCCCCCAAAAAAGAAAAAACACTGTAGGTATATTAACTTAAAATAAGACAAGTTTTGTACATAATGAGTACTTCTATTCTTTGACGTCAAACAGAAGCCCTGAATTCTTCAAAGAATAAAACCAATTGAAAATAGATGTGTCTTTTCACATAACACATAAAAAATTTTGTCGGATAAAAGAGTTTTTTCCTGTTTCTCTAAAGGATACAAGATAATTAAAATAGTTTACCTGTATCATCCTCCTGCTCTACGACTGTAAGAGCTCCATAATTCACTGCTTTACCATGAATACTTAACCCAAGAAGACACCACAACACAATAATTGTAAAAGAGAAAATACTCATGGCTGGTATTATGCTGGCTTGACATTCCAATTATACAAAGCAGATGATAGAATCTGAAATTAGACAAAATGTTCAGACAGTGATAAATTATATATGCAAGAGAAAAGACTCATGGCCAACACATCAAATCACTTTATCAAAATTTTCAAGAATTATCACGCACAAGTGAAGTTTAAGAATGTGTAGAAAATGTAAAATGATGCGAACAATAAATTACACAAGTAATGGGACTAGAATTATTTCAAAAATACAAAAAGAAAGATACTAGCACATCGCGAAAATATATGATATTATGATCGAAATATAATTTCCCTCCACGTATTCAACAAACAAATGCATAAAGTACCTTTTTATCAATTATTTCTTTCAAATATTCATCGTGATTTTGAGATAACGGTTCATATATTCAAAAATCTTGCATCAGAATTTGTTCGGCTATGTGTTAGCACCCGGTTTACCCACGTCAGCTCTAATTGGTAAACAAACGGAATAAAAGCTACAATATCATTGGCTAAAATTACATTGCTTTGGATATATTTTTGTAAAGAAAAATATATTTTACCAACAAAAACATACCATTAAGAATAATTCGTAGTTTATGCAATGGCTAAAATATAAATATGATGTATGATAATAGATATTATTGTATCACATTTTTGACCAATGACACGTAACGAAATCCGTCACAGGAACCATGCGGCCGAGTATGGCGCGAAAAAGTGGCGTTTTTCTCGTGCCTTTCATGCAATCGGCTACAAAAAGGGACTGCGACCACATGTGCTCTGCCTTTACGCCACTGGACTTGGACGAAGCTGTATCGATCTTGAAAAGAAAGAGCGAAAATGAATGACGCACCATCACAAGAACATTTCTGGGGCAAGTTAAAAATTATTCATTGAAAGATCTAGATTCTTACCTGGCGATAATTTATTGGAGATAATTTTGATCGAATTTAGTTTCTTTTTTTAGAAAATATATGAATATCATCAAGACATCGATTTTGTCTAGTGTCCGACTACATAGCTGAAGTTTTGAGCGTTTTAACTAAACTACTGTTGAAAACATGCGTAAAAAATGACAATGACAATTCATTCTTTTGTCTAATTATTTGAATGTTTCATATGTCGTTTTAATCTAATTATGCTCGTGTAGATCTACTCGTTACAGAAAGTCTATGTTGTGTTTTATCTAGAACTAACTTCATAATTCAATTAAAGCAAAGACCTGTAGCACATGTATATTGTAAGTCTTTGTTGAAAGTCTTAAGGTCATGGTAACTTTCGTATTCTTATTCATTAGCTGCTGTGTAGAATCTGGACATATTAAGTGCCGTTTTGTTATTCTAATATTTCTAGAACTCTTCAGTTAGAAATTCATTACTACTATTTGATCGTTTCAATCTTTTCACATGATATACAATTTGATTGGACTGACTATCTTGACTACGTGTAACACAAATTACCCCCATTGTGGTATCTTGGTCATTATTTGCTCTGATTTTATCGTGCAGGTGGGTTAACATTCTGTATGGATTAAAAACTATTATTTATAGAAATATGCACTTGTTTGAAAACCTTTAACCATAAGAGTAGCGAACGGTGAAATTTCTTAGTATGCCACTGTTACTAAGGTTATCTTTAGAAAATTGTTGGTTTGCAGTGGGAATCATAAAAAATTCTTGTGACCCAAAAAATTTGTCAGTGATTTTGAAAGAAAATTCTTTGGTCTTTATTTCAGCTTTCAGTTTTGGTACTAGAATATAATGTTAATAAAAATGCATACTTAATACATCCGCTGATTAAAGCATTAGGTAATGGCATACAAACATTTTTATAAGGATAGCCTAATTTTTACTTATGTCTATCTACATCATTTATAAATACATGTTTGTGTCATATTTTGTAGGGGTTGAACTGAACAAAGAAAAGCCTACATTTACTTGGACATTTGAGGAGGAAGATGAAGATAATGATTACATGATTCATACGTTATTTCTGAAGAATGCAGTGCTTGGTTCTTCAGCTGTAAAGGGGGAAAGAAATCTTATAGAAATAGAAACAAAGAATTTTGATAAAAAAACATTAAAACAACCTCTTCTTTCATTAACGCTAGGCCAGTCAGATATGGTAAGTCATATTTCTGTGACATAGTTTGTTTTATTGCTTATATCAGTATTTTAATTATTGGGGTAAAACAACCATCATTCAAGGTACGATCTTCAAAGTTTTTTTTTTGTGTGTGTGAAATGCATCATTACTAGACATACTGAATAGTACTGTATTTGACAATCTTTGAACTGGTGATCTGTACACAAGTTATTTGTGATCTAGCACAAGATGAGTGATTCACTTTGTATATTTCAAAATCTAAGTTTATCTCATTTTCAGTGTCCATTAGACATGAGTTTTGGGAATGAAGTAGCAGTAACATTTAGACTTGCTGAAGGAGAAGGTCCTGTAGCACTTTGCGGACAGCAGTTAGTTGGTAAGTTGTTTATATATCCTTGTTGTAGTGGATATGTTCTTTTATATATCCTTGTTGTAGTGGATATGTTCTTTTATATATCCATGTTGTAGTGGATATGTTGTTTTATATGTTGATGTTGTAGTGATATGTTCTTTTATAATTCCATGTTGTAGTGGATATGTTCTTTTATAATTCCATGTTGTAGCGGATATGCTGTTTTATATGTCGATGTTGTAGTGGATATGTTCTTTTATAATTCCATGTTGTAGTGGATATGTTGTTTTATATATCCATGTAGAGTGGATATGTTGTTTTATATGTCGATGTTGTAGTGGATATGTTCTTTTATAATTCCATGTTGTAGTGGATATGTTCTTTTATATGTCCATGTAGAGTGGATATGTTGTTTTATATGTCGATGTTGCAGTGGATATGTTCTTTTATAATTCCATGTTGTAGCGGATATGTTGTTTTATATGTCGATGTTGTAGTGGATATGTTCTTTTTATAATTCCATGTTGTAGTGGATATGTTGTTTTATATGTCGATGTTGTAGTGGATATGTTCTTTTATAATTCCATGTTGTAGTGGATATGTTCTTTTATATGTCCTTGTTGTACTGGATATGTTCTTTTATATATCCTTGTTGTAGTGGATATGTTCTTTTATATATCCATGTTGTAGTGGATATGTTCTTTTATAATTCCATGTTGTAGTGGATATGTTCTTTTATATATCCATGTCGTAGTGGATATGTTCTTTTATAATTCCATGTTGTAGTGGATATGTTCTTTTATAATTCCATGTTGTAGTGGATATGTTCTTTTATATGTCCTTGTTGTAGTGGATATGTTCTTTTATATATCCTTGTTGTAGTGGATATGTTCTTTTATATATCCATGTTGTAGTGGATATGTTCTTTTATAATTCCATGTTGTAGTGGATATGTTGTTTTATATGTTGATGTTGTAGTGGATATGTTCTTTTATATATCCATGTAGAGTGGATATGTTCTTTTATATATCCTTGTTGTAGTGGATATGTTCTTTTATATGTCCTTGTTGTAGTGGATATGTTCTTTTATATATCCTTGTTGTAGTGGATATGTTCTTTTATATATCCATGTTGTAGTGGATATGTTCTTTTATATGTCCATGTAGAGTGGATATGTTCTTATATATATCCTTGTTGTAGTGGATATGTTCTTATATAAATTATATCCTTGTTGTAGTGGATATGTTCTTTTATATGTCCTTGTTGTAGTGGATATGTTCTTTTATATGTCGATGTTGTAGTGGATATGTTGTTTTATATGTTGATGTTGTAGTGGATATGTTCTTTTATATATCCTTGTTATAGTGGATATGTTCTTTTATATGTCCATGTTGTAGTGGATATGTTCTAAGTACTTGGCTTGAATTGATAAACCATTGGGTAAAATATTAATCGCCATCATTTGTTTAATTTTTTGCAAAGAACATGTCAATAATCAAGTCATATTTGCATATTTTTTTTTGCCTTTTTCTGCATTTGTTACATTATATCATCCATTAAAAAAACTTTTACTCAAAACTTACACAACTATTTGTTGCTTTGACATTTGTTTCCTCTTTTGTAAATCTGTAGAATTCCCACCAGAAGAAATTTGTAGTCAGGATGAATCGGCACTAGAAGATACAATGGATGATGAAGTCACAGAGGAAGAGGAAGAAAGTCCAAAGAAATCTAAGAAAAGGAAGGCTTCCTCAGCTGTACAAAAAAAATCAAAGGCTTGTTACTTTCCTTTTTACTGTAGATGATCTCCATCCTATTCTAAATCAATGTTCAAACTTTTTGATACACAATGGATCCAAACATAGACTAACTCTGGCACAAGGCTGCCTAAAACCAGTACACACTGAATCCAAATGATTCTGACAAAAAAACCATTCAGCCAAAGATTACACTATTGCAGTTTGTTGATTTTCAGTCCTAAATAAAGCACTTCGGAACACCCAAAGTGCGCCAGTTTGTACCATCTTTATTTTCCAAAGTCTCAAAACACAATCATGAAACCGCTACAACCCTGTAATTAATAATACATTAACTGACTTCTAGGAGTCGACATCATAATTCCTGAAGTGTCATCATGAGCAATTCCATTTTTTTTCAATCTTGACTTTAAAATCTGTGGAGGTATTCAAGATGCACTTAGTAATGGTTTATTCTGGATTTTTTTTGTTTTTCAGAAGGGTAAGACAGAAAGTATGTCTAGTGCTGATGACAGTATGGATGATGACGAGGTTAGCTTATTGATATATTAATGATTTCTCCTACATTTTATTAATAAAGATTGCAATTATTTTGAATGCCTTGTTTAATGCATATTTAAAATAATTTATTTAAATAAAAAGTTAGCAATGTGCTTTCCCATTCTCTGATAAAATTCACTATGCCTCAATGAGAAATTCTTTTCATTGAGGTGGAAATTTTTGAATGATTTTGACATTAAAATTCCTAATTCATTTGTATTCTGGCAAATGTAGTGTTTCTATATGCTATAGGATGATGATGAAGAGGATGAGGAAGACGATGACGAGGAAGATATGGAGGAGGATGACACTGCTGAGTCCAGTCCAGAAAAGTATGTACATTTGGTCCCATTTTCATTGACATAGCATAGATAGCCATTTTTATATCATTTTGGCTCATGGTATGTATTTCAGATGCTTACCATTAAAACAGCTGACAGTAGATCTCCAAAACATTAGAATAAAAAAATCTATTTACAAGCAAGGAGTTGTAAGATTGTTAAGTTTGAAGAATTGCTGTCTAAGCTAAGATATGTCTATATGAAACTGATCCCAGTATCATATGAATTATGAAGTTTGTTTACTTTGTAATCCTAAGTTAGCATTACATTAATCAATAAATAATGCTAAAACTTTGTTTCAAAAATTTGTCCCTTCCAGTACATGTTGTAACTGTTATTGTTTTCTATAATTATTTCTCTTGAGGCTCAAAATGTTTATTTCAACCGGCTGATAAAAGCCAATACATAGTTTGCAAAAACTATCTTGGGAGTAGTGTTGCAACATCAGTTAAAAATCATAATCGATTATCAGTTGGAATCGGTTGGTACATCCGATGCGATTTTCCGATTTTATCATCGGTTCTCATGTAGTGGTGTAACATAAGTAGACCACTAGTGTTTGATTCTATTTATGCATCCTTTGGTTCTTAGCCATCCTCTGCTTTATGCTAGTTGGCATTGTAACATATAAGCATGGGGAATGGAGTGTGTTATCCATATGAAACATTAACCAGGCTTTATTAACATCAAATAACATGAGGGATGGTCAAATAATTTTTTTTCGCCTTAATCTACAATCCGCCATCTTTTTCTAAACAACGTGAGTGATTTCCCTTGAATGCGCGTTTAGTTTGCGGCACCAGTAGTTCGTTTACGGCGCCTAAATGATATAGACCGATAATCGATTAGGTAAAGCTGCAATCGATCTTCGGAACCGGCAGGCGTTTTCACGCCGCTAATCGATGGTATCCGATTATCGTTTCATCACTACTTGGGAGCATATCTTCAATTAATAAATGGAGTAGGCTAATGACTACAATTAATATAGTGTACATTTTATATGAAAATGAAATCTATAGTACTGTAGACTATTTGTTGGTAAGTGCTACATTTTCCTGTACTTTTTTGCTTGTATTTCATATTTCCTCTATATTTTTCAGGAGCAAGAAGAAGCCTGCTGCAAAGGTATGTGATTATATTGCATGATTCACTACTTTAAGTTGGGCTGTTCATTACTCATGGTTGCTAACCTTGGTTCTGGTTGCCCTGAGCTTATTTACTATAAATGCATATTTGTTTTAATGATGTACATACTAGTATCACCTCAAAGACTCGGATTTGAGCAAGATTTCAGGACTATCCTTGCCTTACTATCACCTGATTACCCAGTCTTTGTAGAGACAAGTATTTTATTTGCTTACCATTAGTTTAAACATCTGCAGTAACAAGCTGCTTAAAAGCATGTAGGTTTGGTTTGTATGAAATTGGATCATCAAATAGATGTCTTGACGCTATTGAACTGGGTTTATTGCATAACTTTCATGTATGGTATCAGATAGGTCAGTGTTTCCTAAAACTGCCATTTTATATACAATTGCATTTTTTATGTAAATTTCTAGCCTTTACAATCATTTTGTTTGTGTTGTTTGAATTTGTCTTATTGTGATCTTGGTTGTTTAAATATGGTGATATGTTGAAATTATTGTGGTGGATTTGTTGGAATTCACTAGCAGGAATAAGTGTTTATAGGTTGTGCAAGGGAGGTAATTAAGCATGATTTTTTTTGTTTGGGCATATGTTGGTGTTGTCTACCTTGTGTTGATGGAAAGGTTATCTTTATTTGCCACACATATCAGAAAATCATTTGTATAGCAATAAAACTTTTATGGTTATAGTATTTAAGTGGTACTTGTGTTTGATAAAATTTAATTGAAGTTTAATCAAGTTAAAATTTGTGGCAAATAAAGAATCCTTTACTTTGCAGGGTAAAAGTAAGAAGGTTAGAAATCTGACAGTGACATTAAAGAAAGGAAAGAAACGCAGAATAGTCAAAGCGAAAAGGAAATCCAATTTATAATAGGTGTGTTCTGTAATCTTCATGGGGCATTTGTAAGCTGTGGATCCTGTTGAAGATGTAACTTGCCTCGCTCCCTGTTTTAATTGATCTAAGGATTTTTAGTTCACCTGGGTTCAGTGCGCATGGTGAGCTATGGTGGGGGTACTTGTCCATCGTTTTGTTGTGTGATGTGTTTATTATATATCATATGTTGTCTACAATTTTTTTTATAAGACAACTTCTGTGCCTTGGTCAATTTTAATCGGACTTCACATGTGAATAGTCCATTACTTAGACTGTTCAAATTATTACCCTGCCTTGCCCTGGAGAGTCGCTTGTTTTACAAAGATTTATATAGGAAAACCTTTTAAAAATTTTCTTTGCCATAACATCACCATAGCATATAGCACTGTCTAGTCCTCCCCTATTACGAATTTTCAAATTAAGCTACTGGGGTTAACATGGGTTTTGCCCGTTGTAACCTTTTAACCAAGTTGTCAGTTCATCGGGTCAGTCATGACCAATATAGGGCCATCATGGCTCTCTTGTTTTGAGACGAGGTTTATAATCATCCATTATCTAGGTTAGGTTTAAAATGTTATGTCTCATTCTTTTTGTCCTTAACTTAGAACCTGGTTTGTTTGCATTGTTATTAATATTTCAGTCTGTTACACTTAATCATGGTTTAATCGTTCTTGTTGGCTGGTGATTTATTTCCAGTGCTTTGGAAATTTCAGTTAATTATTGCTTAGTTCTGTTCTTTTTTTTGAAGTTGTAAAAATTTTATAGATGTAGGTTAAATGATTGCCGGACTCAAAGCCAATATATAGGTTAACAGGTCATAAAATGTTGATTTGACTACGACTGGACCTTAGAATAAGACATAATCAAAAAGTCCCTCTGCAGTGTTTATTTTGTGAAGATTTGTAACATTTGGTCAGCTGGTTTCAAGTTTGTTTATATTGAACTGTTGTTTTTAAAGATGAAGTAGTTGTTTTATGTGAAGGAGTAATAAAATTGCTATCAAGTTTATTTACTCTTCATGAGATCCAACTTTGTTCTAACCTACTTCTCTGTGATACATAAACTGAGTTTTCATACACCAATAAATCATAGGAACGATGGGACAGCCAAATAAAACAGAAAATTGACTTTTAATTCCTAAAAATCTCTTGACCTTACATTTGGAGACTTGAGTACTTTGATAACCTCAGACTGGATATAGAACAGCTGTGGTTGTATTGGGTATTTACTCATGTATGATTTACTGAATTTTGTTTTTCAAGTACAACCATTTAAATGAGATTTAATTTCTCCTCTTGACTCTCCAGTTTTATTGGTCAATTTCATTATTTTAATACATTTTATGTACACAATGATTTGTAAAAAAGTATGGGACCTCCGTGGCTGAGTGGTTATGGTCTTTGACTCGTAATCACGAGCCCCTTACTGCTGTAAGTTTGAATCTCACACAGGACAAAATTTCACATGTTAGGAAGATGTCCAGATAGGTTTCAGAAAGTTTTCTGTTCTACTCAGGTGTAAGCATTTGGACTTCCACCACTAACGATAGAAAAGTCGCAAAATAATCTGAAAAAATGAGTGTTATTGCTTTCCTCTGTGCAAATATCTTCATACATCTAGGTAAATATGACGCTTGTCCACTCATTCATGTATGTCAAAATATGTAATACTTATGTTTTTGTTCAATTAATTATCATTGTTATTCTAATCACTGAATGTTTCAAAAACTGGTTTTAAATAATTATGTAAATATGGCTGGAAAAGTCATTATTAAGGCACTTGAAGACATAATATGTTACTTAAATTATTCTAACTACTTTTCTTGGTGGAGAGTCGATTAAGCTGTTTATTGCTATTTTTTTTCTTTGTTTATTGTTATTGTAATTTTGGAACAACATAAGATGTATACTGACAATAAATCATAGTTGTCTTTTTACTTGGGTTTGTTGTCATACCAACAGCCTGGGTCATAACGTGTTACCATATGGCATACCTTTTGCATACCTGGGTATAACCTCCAACCTTTCAAGCTGGACAGCTTCCTTAAAAGTGGAATTTGGTCCTGGATGGGTTCGTACTCTTCGGCATTGAAAAGCAAGTTGTCAAGGACCATAACTGACCATGGACCCCCCTCTTTATTATGTTTAGAAACCCACCCAAAGTTAATTTGCATTGGAACCAATCAGGACCTTAGAGTTACCCTGAATTAGTCCTGATATTGGTTTCCAATCATTAGCAAAGGTTTTGCTTCGAAAATCCCAAAATTCGGATGAAGGATGCTACAATCTTTGCTACAATTTTGTTCAATTTCTTTTTTTGTGCTAGACAACTATCATGTGAACCATTTAGTATTTTTCCCATCTCTGACATTAAGATATACTTCACTATGTTTGACCTGGTTTTTTCCATCAGTAAATTTTAACCAGATAGTGATGCATCGAAAAATCTTGAATGAAATTTTTGTGTTTTGCTGCTAATCTCTCAATATGGCTAATCTAAGTATAGGATATTGCATGCAAGGCTACAGACCTCCCTCGTTGATGTTTTTGACACTCTTGTTATGTTTATATTGCCTCCCAAATCCAACAAGTCTTTCCTTTAAACTTGCTCAAACTTAAATGATATTGAATAGATAGTGATTTATTTACTTGTTTGTTGAACAGAGAAACACTATATGAAGATGACCCCCTGTTTG
This sequence comes from Lutraria rhynchaena, assembly GCA_008271625.1. Classification (NCBI taxonomy): domain Eukaryota; kingdom Metazoa; phylum Mollusca; class Bivalvia; order Venerida; family Mactridae; genus Lutraria; species Lutraria rhynchaena. The sequence goes on from VIBL01000387.1 coordinate 70,957, forward strand.
GCTATCATTATTTGTTTGGATATTTGAGCTGATTTGTATATAAGTACTCTTTATTCTTGTTTGAGTTAGCTTTTATCAATCATTAGTGGGACATACACGCTATGATCCTTCGATTTTCATTGATCTGTTAAAAATGGCATGTTTGTTTAAAATGTTGTTTAGCTAATAATTGAAGAGGCCACAGTGCACCATTCCGCCAGGTACGGGGAGATGTGTCAACACTGGATCAACATCAAATATTAGGAATTGCTTTTAATAAGTGTTGTCATTTTGAGTATTTAATTTTTTACTCATGCAGGTTTTGAATACTATCATATAAGGAGTGATAGTTTAAAATATTCAAAATAAAAACGTATAGATCTCTCATTCATGTACATTTTAAAATTATCCTTATGAGGTAAATGGTATTTAATGCAATAAAAACATGGCTGCATATTTTGCCTTGATACTAGAACAATGGTTCAGCCAATCAGATATGATACATTCAGCGCACCAGCTGTCCTCTTTCTGTAGGGATGTTGCCGTTAAAGATTTTGTTACGTTCATGGCTGACTGCAGGAACAATGTCCATATTTAAGCAGTGCTTTATTTATAATTGAAATATCCAAGGATTTAAGAATGCTTTACTCACTTAATGTAGGGATACATTAGGCTAGTAATTTTATGAGTTGACATTCTAATTATATGGTCATAACCTATATGCACTTTGAACAGAATCTGAGCGGCCTTGTAATCTTGTGTGGCCTTAAAGTAATTTCTTGTGACACATCTTATTCTGATATACTTGTATAAATAATGTACGGACATTTAGAATATATGTCCAGGCCCCAGGGTTATAAAACATGAACAGTCTCCGAGCTCAAACCTCCATTCTCAAAGTAATATGGTTGAAAAGATTAATAGAGCTAATTAATGTTTAGATACATAATCAGGTCAATCGTGCTGTCGGAATAATGTATCAGTAATATAGTTATTGTCTGATTGTAAATAACTTGAAACTGAAACATGAGATTTGAGCTCGATGACCAATCTCTCAGGTTCTACAACCTCAAACCCTAATAGTTAGGTAGTTGGTCAGGTTAGATACCTAAGTGAGTGTCTGAGGTGAGGTAATTACCTTTGTACATGGTGGTTGCCCCAAGGATTCCTTGTTTTAGTTAATTAATGACACTATGACTGTGTTGTAGTCGGTATGTCTTTATATAGGGTACATATTACATCACTGACATTTGATGCCTCAAGTAACTCTTGTTTGACTTTGCATTTCAGGGTTCATGTCTGGTTTATTTTTGAGACAACTGATATTAGTGCAAAAACCACCTTTTGCAATTGTCTGTTTATATATTCGTTTATTTTTATTAAAAATTGTTTAAAAAATGAAATTAATTCACACTTTTAGTAATGGCCTTTAATTTGTTATTGAAACTGCTCTACAATGCCCAGATTGATCAGAAGCAATGTCAGATTAAAATTGTTATACATTGTTTGGTTCATAATGTCATAGTTAGAAATTGTAAATATTGTTTTTTTTCATTGGTTTGTTTTGTACTACATTGTTAACTTATAAATTTTTCTGTAAGTTTTAAGCTGAAACAAATGCAACAATATTTGTAAAAACTTTTGACATGTATTCAATATATGTGCTTTGTTTTTAAATGGTTGAGATATTCACCGTAATCTGCATAATTTATGAAAACTGAACTTGCATTTTCTGTTGATTATTCAAGATTGCAAGATGGGAACCCATTTATGGATTAGGTTAAGCACTTTGTTTTCTTAACAACTACAAACTGGTGCAGTATTATACTGAGTTATATAAACATTACCTACAAAGTAGATTAACTAGATTTAATAAAGTGTTATATCATCTCTGACCTAAAAAACAAAACCTTATTTGATATGTTTTGATATCTTATTCAGTTCAACTAAAATTAATGTATTGTTTCAGGATAGTAAGAAAAGAAAGACAACCAAGGTATGTAATTGTTAAGTATTTGGTATTTAAGAAATATGCTCCCATATTTTATCTGTTGATCAAGTATGCGTAGGAGTTTGGTTTCATAAGAATTGAAGAGTGGGTTGCTTATTTATACAGCCTTTCTGTACTTGTATGTTGGTTCTTCGTGATGGGCATTAATTGGCAAATATTTACTGCAAGTACTTAAATTGTCAACAATTCATACAGCAAATTGTTGATGGTTACATTCAGTCATTTTTGTGTTGTAATGTAAATTGCTGTAAAATTCATTTTAATATTCCCCATTGTATAAATTGTTTTTAAGAGTTACTAAAAAATTGGCTTAAATGTCCTTTGATACCTGGTGAAATCAGTACCCATGCCATGCCATACCCATGAATACCAATTTTGTATACATTTTATTGCATGTTTTGATATTTTGTGTATATTTTAATGACCCGATTTTGTGGTGATAACTAGTTCTTTAAGTCACTTATATTTTACGTTTTCAGACTTCACCGAAGAAAGCGATGAAGAAAACTACCAAGAAGGGAAAGAAGTAAGAACACGGGTTGAAACTGGCTTCAATGATAAAACATATATGAAAGTTCTATATTACTTGGTGCATATATATCAATATACAAGACTGCAGTTGTAAATCATATTTGTTCTGTTAGAATAAATTATGAAATTATACCTTGTTTTGTCTTATTTACATGTATTTCTAACAGCATGGTTGTGCTAACTGAATTTCTGAGTGATTTTTCAAGCTCAACTTGAATGCATGTATTATGTCTTATGTTGACTAAAAATGTTAGCTTTTTTGGAATGGTGAGAATGTTCAGTCTTCTGTTTGTTATTTTAATGTTCCCTAAAATTTACTTCGAGACTTGAATTTTCAACCAGGCTGCTTTGTGGGAGATTTGATTGTGGAAGACTTGTGCACCTAAATCATGATAATCATATTTCATACGTACCAGCAAATAGATCTGACAACCATACGTGTATGTATATCTACCTAAGGAACTGTACTAAGAAATGATTAAATGACACAATTGTACTTAAGTATAAACGAAAACATGGAAATGCATTGAAGTTGAAAACTTGGTAACTCCAAGTTTTGTGGTGCGTGTATATTCCATGAAGTCATTGGCCGTGCCATCTTAGCGCTTGTTATATCAACATGCATTACTCGTGTATGTAACGAAGTACGTAAATAATTAGATACTGCCATAAACCACAAAACACCAAAAACAATTGTAGTATTTAATTGATACTCTACGTTATGATACATGAAGTTTATATGTAAGTTTCGCCGAGACGAAAAAAAACTTGGGATTGCCAGTTATTTCTGCACGTGATTCCAATGCTAGTTGCTCGTGATTCTATTACTTGTTGCTCGTAATTCCAGTGCAATCTGCACTTGATTCTAGTGATTTATGCTCATGATTCCAGTGCTAGCTGCACGTGATTCTTGTGTTTGTTGCACGTAATTCCACTGCTATTTGCACATGATTTCAATGCTAGTTGCATGTAATTCATGTAAGCACCATGTTGGCACTATAGTTAGGCGTAAATTTTCAGAGTTATATTAGCTGCTATTTGCATTTAAATATGAACAATTTTGTCAATTATGAGAATGACAGTATTGATAGAAATCGGACAGTGAGGAGTGTCGAGAAATCAAGGATTGTTCCACTCTTTAAATAGGGGTAAGTAATCCAATGAACAAGTACTTTTTCTAAACATAATCTCAATCTCGGACTATAATCCTCGAGAATGACCGCACCGTCTTTCTAAATATGACTTAACAATTTCTTATTTCAGAACATGTTTGGGAACTTTTATGAAATTTCATTCATAAGCAAGGAAACGATAAAGCATTCCCCCGCAGACAAAGTATGGTTATCTCCCTTTGATAAATAAAACGTGTTTTATTGTAGTAGATACGTAGCTAAAAATAAAGACTCAAAAGTATTCATTTATCTCAATCTACGGAAGAAAAAAAAGCATAGAATTACAGAACTGTCAACTTTTTTGTGTCTGCTATGTTGTCAATTTCGGCCAGGAAAGAACTATAACGATTGCTGAGTAGAAAATCGAAGTTACGGACAAATTCAAATATTTACGCATTTTTTTCTAGTTTCGGAAGATAGTTTTTTGAAGTGTGGGCATTCAATGGACATTTACTTTAGTTATATCTGTAATTAAATTCTGATAATAATCCGGTGTTCAATCATTCCATAGGTAATAACAAATTAGAAATGTACTGGTTTCTACCATTGACAATTTCCTATGCCGGGCAACTAGTTTTCTACTGCAAACATGTTTGGATAAAAAATGTTTTTAATGTAAAGCTTAGCGAGCAAACATGAAGTATTTGCGATTTTTTCCTCAATGTGGGTCCTGACCCCTACTCCTCGAGCAATATTGACTCATTCATTGCGGAAAATAACTAGTTTTGTGACTAAATATGAAAGCCACGCCCCTTTGGCAATTTAGCGATACGTTCATCTCAATGTATGTACATTTTATGATATAAAATTAGTTGAAACAGATTTGAATTAGTCACTAAAATTGGTTTTCTCATTAATAAACATCATGAATAGAGATTTTTTTTATTCATAAATGGTTTGTTGACTACATAACGCCTATTCGTACACTGCACTTGATAAGATGCTATTTAGGTAATAATTCTAATTCCTTACAATTAATGTTGCATTTTATAACATCCTCTTATATCGCTCAACTGTATAAAATCTACATCCGTCACGTGGATAATCAAATGTCGACTTAACCAAATTCATGCATTTATTGTAATTATCATTTCATAACGAGAGTGTTTAAAAGCCAGTATTGTTACGTACCATCCCGTCCAATTACTTTATCGATACCACGCTAAATTGTTCAGAACTTCGCTATCATCATAATGATTTAGAATCACAAAGACTGCGGTACGGGTTAAAATATTATCTATTCAGTTTTATGTATATATGCGCTAACCGAAAAGTCGAATGATAATGGAAACTGGTTTATTGATTAACATCGTAACGCTAAAGTTTTATAATAGAATGCAATGCGTAGATTTATGGTAATGATGATCGGGGAAAATAAATAGCTGCTAATGCTTTGAAATTGCAAATTACATTAAATAGATATCAGCCCATGATGTAATGTATGTATATTCATATTTCCGGTCTGAATAAAGACAATTTGAGTTCATATTTATGGAAATAACACCGTTCCCTTGTTGTACAAACTTTTATCCTACGTACGTTGATTCATCAGACTTATTACCATCGTCATCCCATTCACCATCATCAATGTCGTTCTTAATAATCATCATTATTATCATTATTATCATTATTATCAGCTTCATCATCCTGATTTTATTATTATCGTCTTCTACATCATCATCATTATCATCCTCAACATCATGATTATTATAATCATCAGAATCATCATTATTCTGTTTATATATGTACTACAATTATTATTAATATACATTAATTTGACTGAGATATAAAATATTCACACAGTTTTCTTTACAAAATCATGTTTCAAATGATATTCTCACGAAAAATTCGTCCATGCTGGCATAATGAAAATTTCAATTTGAAGCATTATTACCCAATTAAATATCAATATTGAACACCAGAGACGAGTCATTTTTATCATAACAAGATTTTCATTAATAATGAAGTGTGGTGTCTTTATGTATTAGCTGACATGTCTCTAGTATCAAGTTTCAAACACTGTAATGCATTTACTATATTGTTCTCCTTTTATTTTCAAAAACACCTGAATATAATGGTTTGTTTGATTACATTTCAATTAAATAATCATAAACTTATCAAAACTAATGTCGTAATTCAAAACAATTAATTCAATTGCGTACATCAAGTTTCTCTAGCAGTTTGTACGGGTCAATGTTCCATCCACCTTTTGGTGTGCCAGAAACACATCAGGATTTGGTCATATTTATACACAAGATGTGTCAAACAAATTCTCGGACCCATGGATTTTGTTAAAATACTAACATTTCTCAGTGAATCAAATCTCCAGAGTACGACGTTTTATTTGCCGACGATATCAGGAGCATGACAAAGTCCTGTGTTTATGGAATCCTCTACAATCTATATGACATGTCCTCTACCCCTGCATGTCTGATATCGCTCTCAGATTACGATCCCTACGTGTCAACTATCCCCGCAGCCGTTGACAGGACATTACAACTTACAGCGCTTTCGTGAACAGATTTTTCATTGAAAGAAGTCAGCATTATAATATTTAGCATTAGATTTAAAGTTAAGACTATACGTAGAATAAAACATTCCTGTCGTTGGATATGTTTCAACTATGTATAATTTGTTATATCGACCACCGACGTCGTCTGTGCATGTTTGAACTCGTACATAGAAATACAACAGCTGCATATACAAGTGACAAATGTAAATGTAATGCGTGGCGGTAAGTGGCACTATTAATATTGAATTAAATCATAATTTAGTTATCTAGATGGTTGTGACGACTAACATTCGGTGTGTTTTATGTTCAGATTTACAAGGCTTGGACCATTATGTTTTCCTCGTATTTCCGTCTTCTTGAAAGTATGAAAAATCGGCCAAACATTCTGGTAAATATCAGAGTCTATGGCTTTGTTTCAGACATTCACTGTTAACTTTTACAAGTTTCCGACAATGAGTTCATTTTAACAATTCACTGTACGCTTAAGACTATGAAATATATGTCAAACGTTCAAAATTTAGTTTAGTCAATGAGTATATAGCATGTTTATAATCATTTATTTATTGATAATTTTTTGGCAATCTTCAAAATACGCGTATAAGGTTGTAGAATATACATATATACAAGTTTTTATAATGGAAGACCTAAGTCGTCAAAATAATATGCATATACATGTACAAGGTAATACTACAATGTTCATAAGAGATCAAAGATAAAACCTTAAAAAACAATACTGAGACTGCACGTACTTAAATCGCTCAAATATGTTTATAGTTTTATACGTAATATAATACAACATACACTGCAGGGCTAAAACAGACGTAGAATAAAAACTTCATGGTGTCCTATAACCCTATTCTTTCAAGCCTATTATTCATTTCATAGGCACTATTTAAATCTACTAACGAAAAATGAATTTCTGAAAATATCTACCTCTTGGGGGATGGTAGTAGAAACATGATATTTGTTTAGTTTTATTCTGCTGCAACAAAGAGCATAATGTTGATAAGAGACTATAGAATAATTATTTAGTAAACCGAGATTTGAAATCAGTCTAAAAATTGTAGATCCGATTGGTTGTTTTGATTTGACCAATGAAATGGTTGCAATTTTGAATTGGTTTCCAGTCATAGTTATGTAACATCAGACAGTAAACGAAACACAATGTCTCCCAATTTAATATGAAACTCAAACTCGCAGCCATGTGTACACTTCTCAAACAATATTTTAGATGACAGTTTTGCAATCAAACCATCTTATACAAGACAAATTTCATATCACAAAATAACACGTATGTCAATTTTACGTTGTACTTACTTAATTACATTTACGTTACAATCAGTTTTATGTATCTATGTTTAACTTTGATCACTCTTCCAGTATATCTGAATGTTAACCTATCAAATGCATCTTATCATTACACCAGACCCCTCATCCATGAAATCAGAATTATCATACAGTTACTTTAATTGAAATCAATGTGAGTATTTTCTCCATTGAAAGATATCTTGAACACATAAGTATTTTTGTATATTTGATTATTATCAGAGAAATCAAAACTGAAATTATTTGGGAAAAATCATGCCCACACTCATTATGACATTGCAGTATTAAGCCGTAATCATGTTAGCTATTGTAAGAATGAACGTGACTGTATTTATGACGAGCGCGGAGTCGGGCATCCTGAAAGGGAATCAAAAGGGAGCTACCATAAAATTATAAGAGACTTGGGACTGGCTAAATCAATGCAGCGAGGTAAAGATTAAGTTTGTTAGGGTAGCTACTAGTGTTTTTGTAACTTTGATCAGCGGCAGGTTGACGCACGACGTGTTTCTGAAAACTGTTTGAACGATTACACACTAAAACAGACGGGTCTCGTCACTGCTCCTTTAGTACAGTTATTTAATTCAATTAGTAACAAAAACTGACTGAAAAAGTATTCCTAAAACATTCTTTCCTTGAAAAACATTCGTATCTTATGAAATAAATTTTACTATTATGAACATAAAATCATAGTCATGTATTTTATCCTACATAGGTCGATCTTGTCTATGAACCTAGCAGTAGTTTTCTATGAACCTAGTCGTGATGGCAAATAGGTGAATATATTTATACGGTTTCATTGAAACTTGTTTCGAAAACGCATAATGAACAGAAAAGTCTGATTATTTATTCCGTTCAAAAAGACATAAATATTACATAAATATAAAAAATCTTACCCCGTCTGTCTGGTGAACCACATTACATTCGTTCTTGGCGTATTTTATAAGCATGTATTATACAGTTTATTATCTATGTTACACAATTAGGGGCAAGTAAATGTCTCTGAGGGTATAGAGATGTTCTGATCTATGAACAAGATAAATCACGTGACTATCGTTTTTGTCACTGTTATTCTGACATCTTTATACCACTGTCTTGTTAAAGGTTGATTTAGTACTGATACTTTTGTATTAGTATGTTAGTTAATATTTTATTACAAGTATATGTACGACGATTTATGGCGGATAGTCAAAATGTGCCTTGATGATGAAAGATATGAATATCACGTATTTGGACTAGATGTTTTCTAATGGAAGTCATAACCCAGTTATAATTGTTAACTGTAACTCTCGTTTATGGACAATTTAGGCATGACAATTATGATAAAAATTGAAATAAAATGATTCTGGTACCAGTGCTCTTTCATAAGTACCATGTAATATAATTACATCGGTGTTCCTAGGTAACTTACTGGTGTTCACCAATTCCCCCACATTTCCTTGGCGACTTTCAACACCCTACATTATGTTTGAAGCGGGACAAATGACAGTGAATGTAATACAGATTGTCGCCATTCATGGCATGATCTAATTTCTGATCGATAAGGTAAAAGAACAGAGCCCATAGGAGGGATACCTTTCATATTCTCTCCTTGCTTTATTCTAAAGGCATTGTCTTTGCTGGCTGTTTGCAAGGTTGTTGTAAATCAAAAAAGGAGCAAGTTTCAAGACTCACCATCTGTACAATACACTTCATTTAGCAAAAAACATCATGTTTCTTAGAAAGAACTTAAACATAGAACTTACAATCTTCATTGTAATATATAAAGTGTTTGTGCTGGGTGAAGCATGAAAAGTCACCTTGCTTGGGAATTGAAGAAATATTTGCGTAGTGACAGAAATTTGGGCATTAAATCTGTGTTACAAGGAAAGCAATACTGATAAATAACATTTTTTTATGATAAATAAAGTTGTGGTTTCTTTTGGTGAAACAGTCTGTCTGGAAAAGGCCACTTTCACTCTGACATACGAGTAAAAACGTATCACGTGATAATGTTAATGACGTCACTTCTCATTCTAAGATCTTGATTTGGTTATCAGAAACATGTAGTAAATCTGACACTCATCAATTGATATGATAAAAATATATAGGTTACATAAAGACTGATTTATATTTTTTCTCTTTGCTATTTGATCAATATAATGTATGTTTGATTTGATACAATGTATGAACGTTTTGATCCGCCCTCGTACTGTATAAAATGTCCATTTAGTGTTCCACATGGCTTGCAGTATAAGCATGAATATGATAAAATCACACTAAAATCTTATCGATCATACATCTACACTTTTTCGATTTAGATTAAATTTGCAATCGGAATTTCTTTGTAATCTAATATCGCGACTCGGTGAGGGCGTGATTTGTTCAACAAAATACACCGGCTTTCATTATATTGTCAATTACGCAATACAGACTGATTGCTTTCGTATGTTATATTAGAGAAACATTTCACGGCCAATGGTTATAAACAGAGTATTGATGTTTAAGGTGTCTGATTATACAAACATATGATACTGTTTATGTTGCCTAGCTAGCAATAATTGTATGTAAATACGGCGACGTAAAAGCATTATTCGCATAGTTTGAATTTAAATTTCATCCATTTAATTACTGATGAAATGTTTGATAATGTGGCAAAATCATCAGATTTTATCATTATGAATATATCGTCGATTTTACTTTCACATTTAATAGCGAACTACTGAGATTATTTATCATGAAAAGAAAAACTGATATACATTGCACATATGACGGAAAGTAATGGACAAGGACGCTTCAGAAACATAATACTGAGTTTTTTTTGTAAGTTTTTCTCGTTATCAAAACGTTCAAGATGGCTGTCTGATACTGTTTTCGTCATCGTCTTCTTCTTCTTCTTCTGATATTCCATTAAAGTATAATAATAGAACGGGTGAATGTAGAAAGGCCTCAGCATAATAACAAAGAAGGAGATAGGTAACTTCTTGCGTTCACCCCATCAATAATAGTAACATTTGAATGTAAGATGTAAGAATACTTACAAATGTGGCTACGTGTCAAGATATATTGAGACATCACAATAATTTTGTGTGTTGTAACATTGTATGTTGTATGATTGAGTGCATGACACCACAACATGTTGATGCTGACATTGTTAGTTAACGTGTAGTGTAAGACACCCAATGTACATTTTTGACTGCGTGGTACTACCCACTTTGTAGGTTGAAGAAAAGTGCACAGATTTTTCAGTGTGTGTTCTTCCTCGTGTCCTTATTCTGACTTATTTGTTCTCCATTGTGTCCTTTACTTAACTATTCTATAGTCCATGCATGCTTTCCCATGACATGTGATATGCTAGTTTGTGTGAGCTTACGTCGAGTAGTTGACATTACATAAATAACACAACATAAGTATTTCCTTATTGATTTAACAGGCTGCTAGTGTAGATTATTGTAAACCAAATGACTATTTCCTATGTTATTTGTGCTTATTTCTAATCCTTCCAGTGAAAGACGATTGGGAGCAAGTCATGTGATTAATGTAGCCATTTGTTATCATTGTAAGTAACAAGATACAAACTATTTTAGGGTTTTCATCATGTACGTGGGATTTAATGCTAGCTTACAGCTATAATAATAAACATTTAATAATTTTCTGTTCATATTGCAAAAGAATTTGATAACTTGAATTTTCAATAATGCTCGTTTTAGCCAATAAATTCGTGTGCTTATGTAATATCTAGCAATTTTGCGGTAATCATAGACTTCATATTAGGATTTTGCAGATCTGATGGTACCTCAGATTACTGGACAGTGTATAATTACATTCCATAAATAGAGTGGAAGTAATTCATATTTTCATATATGTTGTTTAAAAGTTGAAGATAACCTGGCCAGAAATAAAGAACGACAGTAATATAGAGCTTCATTATATACAGTATTAGCTAACAAAATAATTAATTTCGCTACATTCATAGAATATTAAACTGATAAATACCGGATAAAAACATGAATGTTTTGAATTAAGGACATGACCAGATATTGGGGGCTTCAAGAATTGTCACGAATTGGTTTTAAGGACTGTGTTATAAAATATAGAATAGGGCTTTGAGATTTGTGTAATGCAATTTGTCAATAGTAATGCGCCGTGTAATATGGAAGTTTGGCATAAGGTTGTGCCATGTAACACGATCATGTCATTAGGATATGCATTATGGCATTTTAGGGTTGTGTCGAGCAATGGGACATCGTAATTGCGCTGCGCAATATGGCGTATATGGTTAATGTACCATATTATATAAATGTATTATTTGTATCATGTAATATTGTACTTAGTATTAGGGTTTTGGCGTGCAACATGGCATTAGGATAGTGGCGTGTAGTATGATGTTAGGATTGTAGGGTGCAACATGGCATAAGGATTGTGGCGGGCAATATGTTGTAAGGGTTGTGGCGTGCAATATGGTGCTACGGTTGTGGCGTGCAATGTGTTGTAAGGGTTGTGGCGTGCAATATGTCTAAAGGGTTGTGGCGTGCAATATGTTGTAAGGGTTGTGGCGTGTAAAACGGTTGTAGCTTGTAATATGGTGCTGAGGTTGTGTCGTGCAATATGAAATTAGGATAGCGGCGTGCGATATGATATTAAGAATGTGGCATGCAATATGATATAAAAGTTGTGCACAGTTTTGGGGTATTTAGGTTGTGTCGAGTGATATAGTATGAATGTTGTGTCGTGCAATATGGTATTAATATAGTGTCGTGGAATGGAATATGGTATTGAGATATTGACATGAAATATGGTATTAAAGTTGTGTCGTGCAATATGGTATTAAGATAGTGGTATACAATATTGTATTAAGATAGTAGCATGTTATATGGTTTTAAGATAGTGGTATACAATATGGTATTAAGATAGTGGTATACAATATAGTATTAAGATAGTAGCATGTTATATGGTATTAAGATAGTTGCATGTAATATGGTTTTAAGATAGTGGTATACAATATGGTATTAATATAGTGGTATACAATATGGTATTAAGATAGTAGCATGTTATATGGTATTAAGATAGTTGCATGTAATATGGTTTTAAGATAGTGGTATACAATATGGTATTAATATAGTAGTATACAATATGGTATTAAGATAGTGGCATGTTATATGGTATTAAGATAGTGGTATACAATATGGTATTAAGATAGTAGCATGTTATATGGTATTAAGATTGTTGCATGTATATGGTATTAAGATTGTTGCATGCAATATGGTATTAAAATAGTAGCATGTAATATGATATTAAGATAGTGACATGATATATGGTATTAAGATAGTGGCATGTAATATAGTATTAAGATAATGGCATGTTATATGGTATTAAGATAGTTGCATGCAATATGGTTTTATGATAGTGGTATACAATATGGTATTAATATAGTGGCATGTTATATGGTATTAAGATAGTTGCATGTAATATGGTTTTAAGATAGTGGTATACAATATGGTATTAATATAGTGGTATACAATATGGTATTAATATAGTGGCATGTTATATGGTATTAAGATAGTGGTATACAATATGGTATTAAGATAGTAGCATGTTATATGGTATTAAGATTGTTGCATGTATATGGTATTAAGATTGTTGCATGCAATATGGTATTAAAATAGTAGCATGTAATATGATATTAAGATAGTGACATGATATATGGTATTAAGATAGTGGCATGTAATATAGTATTAAGATAATGGCATGTAATATGGTGTTAAGATAGTGACATATATTATGGTAATAAGACAGTAACATGTGATATGGTATTAATATAGTGGTATGCAACATGGTATTAGGGTTGTGGCGTTCAGTTTGGTAATGTGTATAAGTAGACACATAGATAAATTTTATGTCTTCTGTCGTGTTCTAGGAGATGAAAATTGTGTAAAGGATTTCGCCATGACTAACGTTGATGATACAGGGTAGTGGAGTCTTTCGTTGTTATATCGAAGATGAAGTGTTAAGGATTCTTCGACTTTTGTGCCGGTCAATGTGATGTAAAAGAAACTGTCGTGAGTACTGTTGACGATACACACATCGACGTTTCTAAAGTTATCGCTTAATTGAATAATTGTTGATTTTTTAGACACATAGATTACTATTTTGCAGAGATTGGTAGTAAACACTGATCAAAGAGTATGGATTGAGTGTCCTATCGTTGATGAATATTTCTTTCTGTGTATGTATATTTTCAAATAAATAAATAAAAGCTAAATCGTTGTAAATAACGTGAAGTGATGAACATTAATCTAATTTTATGAGACGGAAACTAAATAGAATAAGTGATGCGGATAAACAGTGTATTAATTGTATATAAATGTAAGCGGAGATATGCTAGCGAAATTCATTCATTCACACATTATACACATGCCATGGTGCACTGTGAGGAATGTGCACAATTTATCAATCGTTTTAATAAAATGTTATTCTAGGTATGATATGCTGTGTTAATTACAAAGACAACGTTATCACACATTTACCGTCTATCACGTGTTAATGAAAACGAGGAACATGCGCAATTTTGAGACGCTCCTTGCTTAACAAGCTGTAATACATGTATTGTCTGCGAGTGCATTTTGGTTGTAGATCCTTTATCATTTCACGTAATGAAGAAACTTAATCCACGTCATTATTTGTATCAGTCTAACGCCTAGAATAGAACACAAATTAAACAAATCTAGACTTTGTCATCATCTTTGTTTTATAGTTGGGGGCCTCTGTGGTCGAGTGGTCATGATTTCTGGCTAGTTATTCTGGCTTGCGGCGTTAAACCCTAGAGAAAAAACAACTTCATGTGTATCATGTATATAGAAATCATTTCATCATAATTGTTTTACAGTTACCACGATTTCAGTTTATAGAACATTATACTCGGGTAATTTCAAAATGTTAGAACTAACTTTCTTTCTTTGATTTCAGCCGCACCATTCCACTTACCTAAAACTCCTGAATGTATCATGTCCTGGTATTCATTTTTTATTTTAATTATTTATATTGTATGTTTACTGGTAATTAATTGCATTAATTATATTTATTAATTTATCTTAAACTAATCGCATCAAGCGCGTAGAATACAATTTCTGGTTTTAAAAACATATACGTTTTTATAGACTACATGTATATATAACAATGTGAACGCGTGTATAACTTAATTATGTATTTATTTCGCTTCATTTCACTATTTTGTCTTTATTTTTTATCTTCGTTGTGTGTAGTGTCTTCCTTATATCTTTGATATCCAACTTTGCAACAATATTCTTATGTGTTATGTTTATTTTTTGTATTATTCATCATTTTCCGGATCTCCGTGGTTGAGTAGTTATGATCTCCGACTACTAATCTTTAGCCCCTCACCGCTTCGAATCCCACCAGAGACCGCACAAATTTCGCATACTGTCCAGCTAGTTCTCAGTAGATCGGTAGATATACCCTTGTGAACACCCGGGCTCTCCCTCCACCGCGAAAGCTGGAAAATGCTAAATGAGCCTAGCTACGGTTGCGATTTTAAACTCCAGTGAAAAACGCGACATGTTCCAGTATGTAACAATGGGGATAAAACAAATTATGAGATGGCGTATTATTAATGAAAAATGTAAATCACTATCACAACGGCTTGAATGATTTCTGCTTTTCGGATGCTGAATAAATCACTCAAAACCTTAACTATGTAATATTTTCTTTGATGTATGCCTCCCTGTGTTTAACAAAGTCATTGTTCACTAATTGGCCAATTATTTAGTGATTACACTGTATAATTAAAACATTAAGATGGATTTAATATAATTTCGATGTGTTTATTGTACAACCACAAAGTATTATTATGGAGGTGTGATCCTGTGTGTAGTGATTTAATGCATGTAATGTGAACATTGCACTGAAAGACCAAACAAAAAGAATGTAAACATTTGATTTAACCATTCTTTTGTAGAAAGTACAAGGAGCCAATTATCTAAACGTCCATTTTGTATTTTATATCACCGGAAGAAAATCATTGAACACACTTGTTTGATTACTCTGTTGACTATTAATGAATTTGTTCCAATATTACCATCTAATACTTGATTTATTTAAGCTCGATTTTAAGGATTGTAAAACTACTAAATTCACTTATTTAGGTTCTTCCAAGAATCGAGTTGTTTGACTCGGGGTAAACCGACAAAAATACAACCTGTCTCGATCAACATTCAACCTTTTCATCCTGTAGAAATGTTAATGCGAACTATTTCTATTGTCTATAATACATTGATATTTGTTTATTGTGGATCATGCAACATGTATATTCCATTTTTGATAGAATATTACATAAATGATCTTGTTCTGATCATTATCTTATATAAGGATATTACGGCTTCATTTTATGGCATACAATAGGTTGTTGTATTAAAAATGATCTGTTTAATTTATCAGACTGGTCCACCAAACAATTCAGACATTTAGACCATTACTGATAGAAGCTATGAACAATAACTCTGTAAAAAGAGTTTTGCGTACTTACTGATTTACTGTGGCGGGTATTAATTTGTTCTTGTTGATTATAAGTTTGAGTAGGTGTTCATGTCCAAAATTACTATAAAGCTTTGTTATTCAAATCACCATATTTGTTTGACTATTGTATTGTCTGCCTGGCATTTGTCATTGGGGTTCTGTGTCTTTTCACTTCCGGTGATGTTGATTTCCGTTCTACGCTGGTGAAGTTTGGTGTTTTTATCGTTTTGTCTTTTAGGATTCATGTGATTTAAGTGATAACATTTCATTTCTTCACCCAGATGAATTTTACTGTTTGTAGAGATACATGTTTTATAAACAAATTAAAAAATAGTTGTTTCCTTTACTTTGATAAGAAACATCGCCACAAGAAAGTCTAACCATTTATTTGTAGAGAAATGATGCTCCTTTATCTCCGTATGACGTTTTATGTACTTTGAATCTTATTTAAAAGTATCTACTGACTTTATTTGATATAATTATATGTTTATTACCTCTGTGTGCACCTAACTACCTATATGCTATTATTAAGTGTACCATTCACCTTAGTTTGACAGGTGTTCTATGATGACGATGATAACTCAATTAACGAAAATACTTCTTTTATTCGTCAGCGTTTTATCAAAAGCATAAAAATTCCTGCTATGGTAATACGGTAATTTATTGAAATTTGATTTTCTGGCACGTTGTATTTACTCTTTCATTTTCACAACTACGGTATAAAAGTTACACTCATACAAGCTTTATATGATTCAAATTTTGTTTTAAGTTCACCAGTCATAAAATAATAGTGTTGATATTTAGTTGAAAACTGAACAGGTTTTATGCGTGTAGAAACATAATGTCACATCAAAGACACAAGTCAGCGGGCTTTTCTGTTGATCGATTTATTATATATAGTTCTCAATTGATCAGTATTGGTGTTAGATGCTGTAAGTTAGAAGTGCACACATTTTGTGGGTGCTATGTTGTTTTGCAATATTGTTATCATACTTGCTCAATTTCGGCATACTGCAATGGAGATTGGGACAAATGTTATTGTTTACAATCTCTGTATATTAATGACTGTTAAACATGCTTTAGTCACTGGGTTTAACATCGCACCATCAGCGTGGGACATATGGCGACTTGTCCAGCATTAACGATGAAGGTTAACCCCAATTGCAACTGGGTAAAACCACTGAAGCCCCTAATACCAGCAATGTTAGAAGTGCTCGCCATATTGGGAATCCTGATGTTTGTTAGTTTGTATATCTGTGTTTCACTTAATTAGTTCGGATTGTTTTCAATCATATTGAATTGTCTACGTCTTTTTTGTTCAATCATTTTGGCAAAGTGTCTATTATATGAGAAGAGTTTTGAAGCTGAATTTATTGATTATAATACAATTTCTCTATCTACCCAGACATTAGTATCTTTATTATACAGACTATTTATAGGAAGCACTGGGAATATTAATAACTAGGCCAGAAAAAATAGTCGTATTTCCTGTTACCCGACAGACCCTAGTTTTGGCGTCGACCCCAAACTTTCTCACAGCAAAATAAAAAAAAATACAACCAATCTTGGTATTGCTAATATTTTTTGGGACGACTTGTGCCTAAAAAATACGAAAGGTATGCCTAGAAAATAGAATAAAAAAGAAAAACTTTGATATTTTCCTTCCCTCTGTTTTCAGGTAAACGGAAACGCGACTATTTTTTCTGGTTTTATGTTACTTGCTGTGATACATTTTAGGTTGTGTATTTTGTATGTATTCAAGATTTAGATGAAGTCGTTTAGGAGACATTTTATGGATCATTCCTGCTGATATTTTAATCATGTCTACACCAACATTGACTTTGTCTTACACATGACGTTGGAATTTCTCACCAACAGAACGTCACAGCATGTAATACTTACACAAACTTATGCATAAATAACATAAAACAGTATATCAACGAATTTAGTGACTTACCAAATAGGAGTAATTACGATGATTTATAGTAATTTTGATTTATTATAAACATATTGAGATAACATACATTCTCTAGTGTTTAATGATGTACTAATTATGCCACACATAAAGTCAGACCCTAATATTATCATCCTACTAAGGTCTGTACAAAGATTCTTTCATTTAATATTTCATGCTCAATATCATTTTATGACAAAAGTTCAGTTGATAAAGGACCACAAAATTAATAAAAATCCAATGTTCCTACGTTTTTAACACCCTGGCTCGCTGGGAGGTCTGCCGTTAAATTACGAACACCAGTCATTTTACGACGTATTGCAATAATACTGTCGAATATGATGAGACTTAAATAAGAGCCATTATGACTTAATAGAGAGGACATTTTCTCTCTGGTGAAGCCAACCGATTTTAGAGTCATAGAAAAGGGGCGTTTATAGCAGCACGAAATATACGAGCTTTTTAATCCATTAAAATGACACTATCACACCGACGCTCGTTAATCTGAACGTGAATGATTGCTTCATATAAAATGTTCATTCATTCCAGAGCTGGTTTTTTTGTTATGAGTAGTAGTTCTAGTCTAGAATATGTAAATACAGTGGGAGACGAAATCTTATGAGTTAATATAAACATATTTGTTGGTCGTGTTGCCCGGATGTAGCTACATGGTACGACATGTAATATGTTAGTAAAAGCGTACTTGTAGTAAATAGCACAATAAGAATAAAAAGAAAGTAGGACAGTGTATCCTCACATCACATATCATTGTTTATTTTATTCCTATCACTTGTATCTATACCAGGACAAATTGGGAGTATATAATCCAGTTGAATGTAACAGGAAAGAAGTACAATGTAATGTATAAATTAGACTTTATATTACATATTATTTCATTTTATGGAAACTAATGAACGGGGACATATGATTATACATACGTAACATAGTCACGGCTTCCATTTTGTAATTTCCAGACTGTGGAGCCCCTATTATCAGCGTAATAAAGGTACACTGACTCTAAAAGCCAACGTGCATTTATAAGCAGTAAACTATGAGCAGAAACAAAGCCATGTTTCCAATAACACTCCCTGAAACATCGGGTCGGTACGTCGGCAAAAAAATTTCAAATGTTTTTTTACGTTCGGAGATATGGTTCATATGAAAATGTCGGCAAAGAAAATATTGACCGAGACCGAAAAATGGGACATCGGGACCCAGGATTATTTTTTACATCTTGGAACACAAGAGATAAATGTTTCAATATTGCTGCTTCCAGACCTATTTTTGTATGATTTTATAAGTTCTCAACATTGTTAGAAGAAGTTAATGTTGCATGTTAATGGTGTATCTCATGACCATACAAGTATATATAATTATGATGTTTTGCTATTAGTATTGCGTAAAATGAAATAAAAAATATATCTATACCAAACCATACTAGAAGTGAACCTTAGACGATGGAAATATAACGGCCACGAAATGCATTAAATACACATATATTTTATGTTATCTTTTGAAGGTATGCTATAAAATTTGCAACCTATTGCGCCGGTACACTGTGGGAAAGATTTTAAAAAAAAGTTTACCACATGAATGCTGAGGAAGGTCTGTACTGTAAATGGATAAAAGTACATAGTGGTATGATCATCGGAAGAGCAATGTGTGTTGATCTCGGGGTATCGAGCTCGAGACCCGGATAAGGTGTCCAGATAAGGCACATGATTCATGTAACCATTGGACTGATATTAATTTCATCCAATGTTACTAGTTATCTATCACTGAATGTCATTTCATCTCAGAATATGTCATTTGAATAAGGGGGAGCGGGTTTTTGTACCCGATCAGGGGTACTGGATAATTGTAATGACCAGTTAGCATGAAGGATGCACTTTTGATAAACTAGCAGTCATTATAGGGTTCCTTATGAAGATTTTATACCCCAGTAAATCCTTACTTAGAGGTTTTTTATCTTCATGAAAGGTTAACGACGGGTACAGACTGGTAAGCGCTGTCTTTATTGATACCACAAGCACTTAGGTGAAACATTGCACACTGTTGCAAGATCTGTTTTTATGGTTTTCAATTTCAGGAAGATGTTATTCAGACATCTATTAATTACAGAATTTCATTTTCCAAGTCAATGAATCTATTTGTAGCGTTTTCATAATTGCAATTATTACTTCAATCATATGCAGGCGATTAAAATATTCACTAATTTTTAACAGAAACATATGTACTTAATTCTACGTATTAAATTGTAATTATTCGTCAAATATTTATTATCAACAGTCGGAGCATTATACTTAACCGATTAATGTAAACTGTTTCTAAAATAGAACATGAATTCAGTCGATTTTTTATTGTTACAGGTGTGATCTCTTGTTACCGATGTTTATAGGGTACGTATCATGCAATGAAATATGAAATGATTTTTCGTTCATCAGAATAGATACACAGCAAGCACTAAGCACTTTTTCAGTCATCGTAAATTTCCACGTAGTGATAACGTATTTTGAACAATGAAACCTCAGATAAGTAATGTGTACTACAAAGAAATAATTTCATTCAACATATAGTCGTCTATCCTAAGATGACTTAGTGTTCAGTCCGTGTTTAGATATAATATCACCATTTACAGTCCGAGACATGAAATCTGGTCTGTTTTGCTTTTGATATTCACGTTTGAAATTTAGTCATTGCATGTTGTATTATACACAACTAATCAACCACAACTCAATTGTCCCGAGAACTTCAAACATTATATGAAGTGACGGATCACATGATCTTCACAACATGGTCACGTGTTGTTCATATGATGGTCACGTGTTGCTTATCATACCAAAGCAATGTGTATCGATATTAATACTCATCGGGCAGCAAGCATGTGTATATTTGTACTTCAAACTATGTAATTATGAAAAAGAATTTCTACGACTTTATATATGACCGTAAGTTACTTCTAATGATTGCATTTCATTATGGTTCAAAATGAATTTGGAAGGAGATGGTTGCCAGGTAACCATGTGATAGTTTTAATGTTTGAAGAAATTTTAGTCACGACATAGAATATCTAGTCACAGAACCAGTGCAGCGAGCGATATAATTAAACTCATTAAATCAGTTGTCAGTTGCATATTATATGACTAGATGATACATGAGACACTCTAAGTAACTTCGGGTTCATACAACTACATGACATAATTGGGTTTCAAACTTCCTTGTGTTATACGACTGCTCGGATTCAAGAAATACTAAATTGTTTATCAAGATAGCAAAATTAATATCCGCGACATTAAGTCTCGTTTTAATAATTATCTGCATACATTTCATCTCAAGAATTAGATAACAACCATAAGTGGTGGTGAGGAGACATCCAAAATGACAACATACTTGATTGTTGTAGATTATTTATACGTTCGCGTGGGTGTTTCTAAGTGCCTAAATTTCGGACAATTAAAATGGATACACCACGTGATTCGACCTTCCCAAGAAAACATGAACTTAGGTCGATTTGATTATAATTATGAACTGATGTCACATGTTCAAGAATTGATGTAAGTATGTACGTATAGTAAAGTGTCATCTCGAAGCACGGAAAGGAAATTAAGGGATTTGATTAACAACACGCTCCAGTATTACTTTATTACTATTTGATCACGTATGAGCTTAATTCACATAATTTTAAAACTCTATATAGAGCTACCATTTGTATGTCAACAATTTGGTATTTTTCTGGTCATACAAGCAAAACACCTCGAATAGATAGCGGGCAACACATTAGACTTTAGTCTTTAATTTTAACAATATCAATGTAAGATATGAACATGTTGGTCATATTGAAAAATATACTCCAGGCCAGGCGAAAGTTCGTATCGAAATACATGTGAATATGTTTCTGTGTTCAATCTGTGTGCAAATAGGCACACCTGTGCTGATGAATATATATTGACAGCGCTATCCGTACCAGCTCAAAGCATTGAAAAGAACATTTTGCTGTTCTATTGTATAATAATTGTACAATAAAAACCCCGATATCACGACCTACTTTTGGACCAAATATAAAAGCCTTATTATCAAATATAAAAGCCTTATTATCAAATATAAAAACTTTATTATCAAATATAAAAGCCTTATTATCAAATATAAAAACTTTATTATCAAATATTAAAGCTTTATTATCAAATATAAAAACTTTATTATCAAATATAAAAGCCTAATTATCAAATATAAAAACTTTATTATCAAATATTAAAGCTTTATTATCAAATACTAGTATAAAAACTTTATAATCAAATATGAAAGCTTTATTATCAAATATAAAAGCCTTATTATCAAATATTAAAGCTTTATTATCAAATACTGGTATAAAAACTTTATTATCAAATATAAAAACTTTATTATCGAATATAAAAGCTTGATTATCAAATACTAGTATAAAAACTTTATTATCAAATATAAAAGCTTGATTATCAAATATAAAAGCCTTATTATCAAATATGAAAGCTTTATTATCAAATATAAGAGCCTTATTATCAAATATAGAAAACTTTATTATCAAATATAAAAGCCTTATTATCAAATATAAAAACTTTATTATCAAATATAAAAGCTTGATTATCAAATATAAAAACCTTATTATCAAATATAAAAACTTTATTATCAAATATAAAAACTTTATTATCAAATATAAAAACTTTATTATCAAATATAAAAACCTTATTATCAAATATAAAAACTTTATAGTCAAATATAAAAGCTTGATTATCAAATACAAAAGCTTGATTATAAAATATTAAAGCTTTATTGTCAAATATGAAAGCTTTATTAACAAATATTAAAGCTTTATTATGAAATATTGAAACTTTATTATCAAGTATAAAAAATAATTCAGAGAAAATATTGAAAACCGTTCCGAAAATACAGAGGTGGTCGCAATCTGAAGTTTCGATGTATTAAAATATTCATTAACATATAGCCTTTATCCAATCTATCTAGTTTGAGTATAATATAGTTAAGGACTGTAACCATCGACTTAATGAAAGTTTCATTAAGTACCTTACTGCAGGAACTGCTAAACATATTTCCCAATGACATCCACGATCATTCAACTCAAATCCGCACTCTTTATAGTGAAGTTTTCCAGTGGGAAGCGAAGGAGCAGGTAAGGATCGTGGTAGTCAACCCATGAGATCTATCTTGGTAACAGGTCACTTTATCTCACTAAATTACGAACGCAGTGCAAACAAATATTGTCACCGATCAAATGGGATCAATGGTTTCATTTTAGAGCCGTTAGTTCATTGCGGGGGAACGGGTCTGCACTGAGTTGTAGATCGTGAATCTATGAGCTGATGTTTTGAAACACTTGATAATGATATAAAATACAAGCATGCAAAACACACAGAAACCGAGATGAATGCGTGTAAACAACACGTGTACTATTATGACAGTATAAAATAAACACATCTTAATCTAAATAATTGAAATATTTCACAACATTCCCAATAAATAATTCGCCAAATAAAATTGTTTAACAACCACAAATTTACTTGATAAAGTGTACGTAACTGAATGAACATAGGGCCAGCATACACGTGTGTGAAATAGGTATTACTCACTTACGTAAATATTTCATCGAATTTTAGCACCAATGTTCGAAATGATTATCTCGCCATTATAAGTATACAATCTCACTCATCAGAAAGTCTAAACAGAGTGTCATGTAATTAAAAAATGTCAACCAACATAAAAATGCATGACTTTCAAAATTAGTCCGTACCCCACCTGGATCAAATCTTTGCTGTTAAAGATCAGGCTGAAAGATAACGAAGAAAATGAAAATTTTGAACAAGTTTTATATCGGAAATAATTACAAGAAATCACTTTAAAACTTATTAACTGTGAGATTGTTTGATTATAATTCGAGACGGGATTTTTGTTATGGCATTATTTGTAAGCTCAGGTGTTGTCAAATATCGCATTAGTCAAACATATAATTTAATATAACCTGATAATATATTAAATGATCAAAATTAAAGTGGCATTCTTACATGCTTCAATTACCGATTATTATCTGCTAAACGTCTTCATGAATGAGTTAATAATGTAATATTTCGTTTCGTTTGCCGTTCATGATTTACATCTTAATAACTAATTGGTTTTAATTGAACAAGTTATTTGATAGATTTTTTGTCTCAAGTTGCTTTCGTCAAAGCTGGCTGTGTTTGGGTGTAATTTGACGACACAGAGATGCTTCCTTATACGAACTGACACATTGTGTGTGAAATATGATTGCTTAAAAAGATGACAAGATCAATTAATACTGTTAAATATTGGGTACTTTGTTTAAACTGGTATTTGATTCTTTCATTACATCATCCACAGTGTCAAGAGTATTGTGTCATTGTAGTGGTTGGTAAAAAGGCAAAATGAATCCGCATACAATTGTAAATATCGCTAAGCAAAAGTGACACATACAATATTACAATACGCACAGAATGTTATAATAAGTTTGATGAGTTTATTCAGAAACAGCCCATTAATCCGTATGACACAGGAGGATAGATTGTATAATAAAGTGGTAAACTTTAATACAAGCAGAGGCTTCACATTGAAGCAAATTATTAACAGAACTCAGAGTCGATAATAATGCTTTATTAAACATAAATAAAGAGCAAAAAACATTTCCACTCAAAAGTGTAAATTATTCTAAACAATAAACGTAGTGCATAATAAATACATTAAACATATTACTATCACATTTTTTTATATAAAAAACATACCTGATAGTAAAGTCATCTTTTTCTTGGTAATAGCTAAGGTCACGCATTGTTTCCAACACACGTTTTCTTTCTTTCCTCATGTAGTAGTACACGTGTGGAAACTTTTTTTTCAGAAAATAACTGACGTAGTCACATATTAGTTCCTAATAGTTTTTGTTCCATAATTTGTAATTGACTACAAAAAATACAAATGCAATTAATAAGAATGTAATCACTCATTGGATTGATTTACTGATTGTGAAGGTAGACCGCTGATTTGATCATAGAATGTAAAACGTGACTTAAAAACATTAAAAGAATAATAGTGCTTCATCGAAGAAATAAAATGTTGGTAAATTCGGCTTTATAGCAGCCGCTAATTAAGTCCACAATGTATAAAAATGTTACGTGTTAGCAACAAATTCAATTAAACAGGCGATAGACAAAAGCACATTATTTATTTAATGGTTTATCACGATCTTAATGTTCAGTTTGAACACATTTGCTGAAAGCTCGTGAGAGTTCACGAGGATTAGATAGAAAAATACAATATTGTTTTCATAGGTTGCCAAAATCAAACTGGTATACTTCCACTTCATGTCTTGTTGCCATAAAGTCTATTTGTTTCCATTTTGCTGAAACCGCTCAATGAGAATTCTGAAAGGTAATGCCAGACAAAGCACCAGCCATTGTAAGCAGTGATAAAATACATGAATTGTCTTAATGTATACAATTTAGCAACAATCAGTTCATTTGTATTGGTCTTAATTTAAATCTGTTGCTGATTCTGTCCTTTTTTGGGGTATAAGTTATCAACATGTTTGTTTAGTAAGTTGTGAAACCATTCACCACAAGTTTAGATTTGGAAAAAGTGTTGTTTATACTCCCAAGTTGTCTAAAAGGCTGATGTAAAGTTTTATATTACATGAACATATATCAGGTGTCCATGTAACGATTTTAATGCGTTATATTACACCAACATATCAGAGGTGTTATATAACGTATGTAAGATGTTACATCAATATATCCCAGGTGGATACATAATTTGCGTATGGCGCTATATTACCTCGGTATATCAGAGGTGTCTGCATAGCTTGCATAAGGTGTTTTATTACATCCCCAGATCTCAGTTGTCCATATAACTTATGTAAGGTGCGCATTCACCTTTACTTCCAAGGTGTTCATATAACTTATGTAAGGTGCGCATTCACCCTTACCTCCAAGGTGTCCATATAACTTGTGTAAGGCGCCATATTACATCAACATATCAGGAGTGTCCATATAAGTTATGTAAGGTGTAATGTTATATCTACACATATCAGTTGTCCATTTACCTTATGTATATAAGGTGTTGTACGTGCGTGAGTTGTTCATACTGACAGAGTTACCTTACTTTGCTTCCTTGAATATATAGCGTCTATGATTTCAACATTTGAAACAACGAAAAGTGAATGCAAACAAGTAAATAATACCGGGCAAGTAAAAATGCAAGGACATATTCTTTAATATGGAGATATTGAAATGTCAAGATAAATCTCTGTGTTTTAACTATATATGACAAACATGAATAAAGAAGTGACACAGCTATTTTGAAATTAAATCATTTGGTGCGCGAATGCAATAAAATATGAAATTCCTGTTTGTGAACACCGTATGATATAAAACTCAACCACGCATTTTGGTAAATTATGTATATTTGACAATTGTGGTGGTATAATTGATATCCAGAATAATTTATTCAGCCACAACAAAGGTCAAGTTGGGACAAGGACCTTTGACTATGGCCACATGATTTAAAAAATATCCATTTGTTTTAACACGCATACTTCATATTTCATTCTACGGTAGTGTTGTCCTTGTGACAGACCCGTTTCAGCTATACAAACGTTGAGAATAGACCACTGGTGTATCACAACAAGGCTCCGTTGTTGACAGTATAATACACTGTCATGCTGTGTGTATCTGAACATGAAATATTATCACCATGAATATATAAAATTCCTAAAGTGACTCGGATCAGAACGAACGAAAGTATAAATATTTAATATCTCAAGGTTTGTGAGTACGGTATAAAAATGTTCCTATCACGTGATCTTTATCTCTAAATTTTCGTATCCATATCTTTGATTAATTGTGATTGAATAAAAAATTGAATAAAGAAGACTCGAGCCATCTTATTTACTAACATGGAGTAACTTACGAGAATTTGCATCAACATCATAGGTTTCGCGTAGGCACAGATGGGACTTGTATAACACGGGAGATATGAAATGTTTTCTTGTAAACACTTACCATACATACGATTTACACAAACAATCTGTAATTTGAAACATAAACTTACATAACAAGCATAATCTGCAAATGTAATGTCATTTCAGTAGTCAATAAAGTTGATGTAAAGTTTACAATTATAGTGAAACGATTTGGCATTTTTTCATGCAAAATCTAGAAAACGAATGTAATTTGTAGAAAGACAGAGCACAGTTAATGCAAAAAGTATACATTCAACTAGCTTGTAGATCTGAGTTCGAATCTTCGACTGTGTACATATGTAATAAACATTAATGCCGTGTGTCCAGTAATTGTTTACACTGGTGGTTAATGTCACACCATTAGCCAGGCTCATTTGGTGACTGCAGTTTTAATGGTGATAGAAGGCCCTAAGCGTGCACCTGGATTGAACCACCAACATTAACGAAAGCTATCTGAATAATGTGAAATTTCTTTGGTGGAATTCGAATCCACAGTGGCGTTTGGCTGGTGATTACTAGTTAGAGACAATAACCATTTGATCGCAAAGGCCCTCGTCCTGCAATTAAATCATGCCAGTAAATATTTTAGGATACTCGATGGCATCTAACCTTGTGTCATCATAGCAACATAACTTCAACATAGTTATAACTGAATTTTATCCGTTTTACTCTCTCGGAATTACTATAAATGCACTTTCGTTTTTAATATACTTCAATATATTCATCTTATACCGTAATCAGATGTTACTACACACTTCATGTTCCACCATATTGTGCAACAGTCTACCAGCTTAACTACATTTTACAGCATAATACTATGTTTCACCATCTTTACCATATTTCACTATATTTTACTTTATCTTACTCTATCTTTTCATAGTTTATGATACATTATTGTGCTATATTTTACTACATTTATTTTTTCTTACTATATTTTACCATACTTTACTATATTTCATCACATTTTACTATATTTTATCATATATACTACGTTTCACCATACACCATATTTTACCGTATTTACTATTTTTGACCACTATTTATCGTATTTTAATCTATTTAACTAAACTATTCCTTTATACGTTTCTATAAAGTTCATCATAAGACATTTTTCGTTCTGTACCTTTACTTCACAGCAAATTTAACAACCTACCCAAATATACATCAAACCATGTATCTATATTCGTCTATGACTTTTTGAAGTTGCAAATTTTGTAAACAAACTATTTTCCGTTATGAAATCATCATGCATGATTTTATGAATTTTACTCTCTGATCTGATGTAATTTGTACGCATCTTACACTGGCATAAACACTAATGTACCAGATGTGACGTGTTGTCAGCTGGTTTGATGTAGTGCAATGGTAAGATTCCCTCCCACCTTGAATGACACGTTACAAACATTGTTTAGAACATATGACTAATAATAAGAAACTGTATTGACTTTAATAGTAAACGTTTAGAATGAAGACTTAGCGACAATATAGTGTAATTTCCATTCCATGTAAAGTGTGTGTATTATTTCTTAGAAATATGTATACCGAACGTATTCACACACCTTGTTTATTACTCGGAGTAAAATATTCACACATATTATGAAAGTACTGCATTTACATAATATTACAATATGGTGTATTACCTGCGAGTACTGTATTCACATACATTGTATATTACCCTTAAGTTCTGTATTCACATACATTGTACATTACCCTAGATTACTGTATTCACATACATTGTACATTACCCTAGATAACTGTATTCACATATATTGTACATTACCCTGAAATACTGTATTCACATTTATTGAACATTACCCTAGATTACTGTATTCACATACATTGCATATTACCCTCAAGTACTGTATTCACATTTATGGTACTTTACCCTTGAGTACTGTATTCACATACATTGTACTTTACCCTGAAGTACTGTATTCACATACATTGTACTTTACCCTTAAGTACTGTATTCACATACATTGTACTTTACCCTTAAGTACCGTATTCACATACATTGTACATTACCCTTAAGTACTGTATTCACAAGCATTGTACATCACCCTTAAGTTCTGTATTCACATACATTGTACATTACCCTTAAGTACTGTATTCACATACATTGTACATCACCCTTAAGTTCTGTATTCACAAGCATTGTACATTACCCTAAGTACTGTATTCACATACATTGTACATTACCCTTAAATACTGTATTCACATACATTGTACATTACCCTTAAATACTGTATTTACATACATTGTACTTTACCCTTAAGTACCGTATTCACATACATTGTACATTACCATTAAATACTGTATTTACATACATTGTACATTATCCTTAAGTACTGTATTCACATACGTTGTACATTACCATTAAATACTGTATTCACAAATATTGTACATTACCTTTAAATACTATATCCACATACATTGTACATTACCATTAAGTATTGTATAAACATACATTGTACATTACCCTAAAATACTGTATTCACATACATTGTACATTACCCTTAAATACTGTACTCACATACATTGTACATTACCCTTAAATACTATACTCACAAACATTGTACATTACCATTAAATACTGTATTCACATACGTTGTATATTACCCTAGATTACTGTATTCATACATTGTAATTTACCCTTCACTACTACATTCACATACATTGCTTGTTACACTTGAGTACTGTATTCGTATACGCTGTGTACATATGCGTGTACTGCATTCACATACAATGCATATTACCTGCGAGTACTGTATTCGCATACAATGCATATTACCTGCGAGTACTGTATTCGCATACGATGTGTATTACCTGCGAGTACTGTATTCACATACATTGTATATTACCTGCGAGTACTGTATTCACATACAATGCATATTACCTGCGAGTACTGTATTCACATACAATGTGTATTACCTGCGAGTACTGTATTCACATACATTGTATCTTGCTCGCGAGTACTGTATTCACTTACAATGTGTATTACATGCAAGTATTGTATTGACACATATGGTGTATTACCTGCATGTATTGAATACGCACAATTAGAATATTTTGTTGTATTCATGCACTCGATCATTAATTCCTTCTTTGTTGCAGTCTCACCCCGGGCAAACTTATCGTTTCGGTTTTTACACCTTTCGTACATAAATCGGGTTTTGTATCCTCACATATATGTGTTACTTACCTTTTTGTTACCAAAACAAGCAGTGTGTTACCTGCTTTGTGTTATTATTTTATAATATTGTACTTCACTATTATACAGTTGAACTGACTCGTTTTAATATACACTTCAGAAACATATGATATGGTTTATGTAGTGATATCGCTTACACTATCTTGTATAACAAATTTTCATGTACCTGATATGCTTCGTTTTTATAAGAAAGGAACAAAACAAATGTATATTCAAGTAACAATTTATTTCATTTTAGGCGACAATGCGCATTTTGTGCATAAATAAGTACACTTCTGGGACAATTTTTATGTACATCTTGATTCAATAAATATAATCTTTGGTATACACTATGACACTGTACAGTACAATATGCATATACCGTGTAATGTAGGGAACGTAACATTAATATGAAACTATGTACAACACAACAATATGGAATTGTAAGTAATGATATTGCAATGTTTTTGTACAAATAAAACAAAATAAAACAACAAATTTCAACAATAACAAATGAATGATATCTAAATTTTGAATGAAATACAATTCAGATGTTTTTTATCATCCTGCGTGTTACTTTTGTATCTTTAGTGACAGTCATATGAAATGACTACGTGTAAGTTATGTGTCACATAATGCTAATGAAAACCTTTAATTTTGGTTGTGAAAAGAAATACTTTTCGGTGGAAATTCGAAATGAAGTAATTAAGATAAGAAGCGTCTCTCTGGTCGGATTTAAAATTCATTCTCAAGTAAGAAGAAGTCTTTAAAACCTAATTCTGCTAGAAGTTGATTTTCATCATTTTCTTAACTAACATTGTGAACCATCGCACTTTCCAAGTAAACTAGTTATCACAAATACTGACCATAAAATAGAAATCTGACGTAAAACTCACTTATTATTCTTGTAAGTGATCATAAAAAGGACAGAAAACTGCGTCCCAATTGTTTTGAATTTTTGCTGATGTAAGAGTATAAAAATTAGCACTAAGGTGGTCGTATGCATAGCTAAAATAATGTCCTAAAAAGTTTCTAATGCACCGTGCTTATGTGATGGCAATCGTCACAATTAGAACATTGTGTTTTAGAAGTAATTGAAAGGATAAATTAACAAATAACCTCATTCTTTGAAAAGGTGTATTTGAAACTGAGTTACATCCATTAGAACAAAGTCACCAACATTACTGAGTCAAAATCTGAAACTTCCAGTCAGATTTGCGAAAAATATGAACTTTGAGATTCACGAAAATAGTTTGACACCAAACTGTGACATTAAATGTAATGGAAATATAAATATGACGATTACAAGTAGTCTAAGAAAACAAAGCCATTTGTAAAGGTTGTACAAACTGTATTTAAGCTGGAAGTTGTCACATGAGGCCAAGTACTCGTATGTGGTGACTTGCCACAATTTCTCTAAAAGAGTGTTATCTTAAGCAACCAAATATGATTAAACTGACCACTAAATACGTACAATAAACAGCGACTAGATGCAGTTTTACTATATTTACTAGAACAAATGTTTTCCTGAATTTCCGTAACATAATTTGTTCGTGCTTTAAATTTTGAGGAGTATAAAATTTTGCTTTCGTATACAAAGAATTATTGTTAGGATGTTTTAATGTTGTTTAACTACGCAGTGGTGTACATCTCATAGATCTAAATATGAACAGACTTACCAATATTTTAGTTATACAGGAAGCAACACAAAGTTGTAATGAAAGCTTTTACGTATGTACAAATAGCTATAAAACAAAATACTCATGTTTTACAATTTTGATATTAGTTCATGAAAAAACAGCAATATACAAATGAAGGTCATCTTGGAATTCTTAAAAAAAGCATAAATCTCATTATCAAATCTTTACAGTTATTGACGAGATTCAGTGTGATCATTGCTTACTGGGGCAATACACGTTTACTTTTACAATTAGTTTTACTTTTCACATATTGAATCTGAAATGAATTATTCTCTAAATATAAAGGTCACGAACTATTTTCAAGAATTTAAAAAAATTAGATATTTTGAAGTTCTATCGTAGTCAACATGCCCACATCAGCAGCACAAGAAAAAGGAGCCGTGCAAGGTATAAAAAATAAATCAACATTCGGCAAATCCATGTACAGTTTGTATTAAACTACGTATTTTATAAATTCAAATTATCTCCCCATATTACGAATCAGACCCATGGCAAACTAAAATGGCGCCGACATAATGTTTGGTTACGAGTGGTAGATAAAACATGACGACATTCGTGTGTTCTACCACAAATACAGGTTTTAAAATGGCTATGGGGCTTTTTTCTTGAACAATGGAATATAAACGTATGGTGGAGAACGTATGACGTAATTGTATTGGTGAACGAAAAGAATGCAACGTTTCATTATGGACAAAGAAAAGAATCATTCTAAAAAAATAAAACTATTGCTACTGGCCGAATTAAAAGCAAGTCACGTGACTGTTCCTTTTTCATAATGTTTATAGAATGACATGTAAAGTTTTGTTAAAACCAACCAATGGTTAAATACATACTGAATGTGAATACATATCACAAATAAACAGACATCCCCACTGATTGTAAATGATTGATCAGTCGGTACATAGTACACTATACAATATTGTGTTACATATAATATCGAAATCTAAGGAGCTCAGATTGAAATCGACTTAATATTTAATACAATCCAATGTCCCGTACCAGCTTCCGTAGTTTTATTGGACAATATTTAAATGCTCCAACTTCCTCCAATCACGCAGCACCACTTTTTGTCCTCAGATCACACGTATGGTTCTACACGTGTTTTCTACACAATGATATGCCCGAACGCCGGAATTCAGACAACACTATGTTTTATTTTCACTGCCGACTATTATTGTAGAACTCAGTCGTTCAACACAACGCGTTTGACATAAATATGCTTCATTATTTGGAACAGCAAGTTTTATTCCAAGAAGCAACTGACACAATTTACTGACCAAGATAATGACGTTTAACGAAGAAACGTTCGAAATCAAATTACTGAACACTACGGTGATAACATTTGATCACTATACATCAGAATCAACCTTGCTCATTAACTTTCTCTAATTACGTCACAAAAACGTAACACTTCATGACGTCATGACTTTACGTCACAATGCGCAAATGTCGTCAAATATCACGGAAATAACAGTACAGAAGCTTAGCAGGAAAATCATCTCATATTGTTCCGTCTTTGTTTATGACTTTTGCTATGTCGGATTTTCCTTGCTTTTGTTTGTTTCCGTTTGTCTTTGCTGTACATTTTATTATAAAAACTACAGTAACTAACTGCAGGTCCGTTACCAGTACCGATCGTGGCACAACCTCTCTTAGGATCTGCTGGCATCTTTGTAAATTTAAAACAGTTTTGTTTGTTTTTATTGTATATGTTTGTACCCTTCAATGGCCGTCCATCTTTATTAAAACCTAAATATATCATTCGATCTTTATCTGCTAGTCTATATTGCATTGCTCCGTCCGAGGAATATTCTTCTTTAAATTCACAACCCTTCATTCTTAGCTTTGCCTGAAAATACATAAATATGATATTGTGAACTAAAGTCTGGTCATAACAATGAATGTCTATGCAACAATCATATAACGAGGGAGATCTTATCCAGCTTAAAATTACCAGTTACAGCCGATGATCGAGTTAGCGCGCGGGGACGCATTCCCCATAACAACAGACCCGCCTCTCACAGTGTTTGAAAAGTGAACGGGTACATTATACACAAGGGACTTGGATTGTCGTACGATTAACAAAGCATATGCAATCAAAACTAACGTACTCTCCGCTATCACTCGCATACACCTATGTTCCAGTTAAAAAAATACATACTGGTCGACAATATATCTTCTCAGAGCAAGATAAATGACTTATATGATACATGATCTATTTACTTGTAGATTTAGGAATGTAATAAAAATATTCACAGGCATATTTGTAATACATATTATACAAAATTGAGCTATGTTTTACATGATACTTCGAAGAAAAAACACATCGCATCACTTTGACATCACTGGCATGTGTAACCACACACGTTGTGTTATTCACACATAACTAGCATTACCCGCTTACCGAAGTTTTTTTTATAAGTTTTTACTCGGTTAGTCTATCTGACTATTACTTTCCTTAACGAATAGAATGTATAAAATTCCTTACAATAAAATTGATAAACTTCTAACCACAGAGTGCAAGCTGGTATCAGCGGGTTCATGTACTGACACATGCTATTAGTGCACGCATCTGCAGTATTGTGACACACGGCAATTTTTTTACCATATCATATTATGACAAAATATAGCATTTCTGCAAGATGTAAATTAGTCTACAAATAAAGATTTTTTAAATATATTCTCTGTTGAAATAGTTAGACTGTGTGTGTCTTATTGAATATGATGTTTTACTACTAGAAGTCTCGTATGTTACCATTGGAATGTTTTCGCGTGATAACACCCATTTATGTTGGTAATCAGCGTGTTTTAGACATCGCTATTGCTTTTATGCTTTTATACAAATTTAGTTCAGTAGAAAACATGAAAACCAGCCGACCTTGCTCATATACAATAATAATTTGCCGACCACACGCTTTGATCATAATGTGGTCGTGTTTAAAACGTCAATATAAATAAAACGCTTAATGTAAAATCGTATGCACAGAACAATTGACAATACACGTAAGTTGATAAATAATGGTTCACTTAAATAACCTGTTATGTAACTTTTAACATGGAACAATTTATATTCATTCTTATTGTGTATCCTTCAGACTGAAGTCTGATCTATGGACGCCTGCCGTCATCAAAGACCAACCAAAATTAAGCATTAATTTTGTAGAAATTTCTTTTCTTCTATTTTCATGAATACCATCAGCAATTATTAGAAATAGATTTAATTGTACACTGCAAGTATGGTGCTTGCCACTGTCTCCTCACGTGCTATGGGAGGGGCCACGTAAGGTCAATCAACTCATATGTATAAAAATGGGTCTGTAATATAAAATAAAACCGAATGTTTATTCTGACTTAACGTACATGGGTTTACAACATAAACTCCTTTAAGTGCTAAACATTTGATGTTTATTTTATTGCTCTTTGTTTGAAGGTTCGTGTTTTTATATCTTGATAAAACACAAATTTACCTACAAAATCTTAGCATAAGTTCGACGGAGAAATTCAATACCGCTCTTGAAACTTTCATATTATCCCGTAAATATTTTCGTACAAAGCTGGATCGAAATTGAAACATGTTTTGATAGAAATGCTTTGTGCACAAGACCAACAATACAGGCGAAAACTAACCATAAAACAGTGAATAACTCAGACAGGAATTGACGACTGACGTTCTCTGTAGCTAAAAGATGTTACTTATTTATTTTAATAAAACTTCTTGAAAGAATTATCGTGAGTACTCTTAACAAAACATTCACATAAGACAATACTAACATTCACATTATATGTCTTTTTCACAATCCCTTAAATAGCCGTAACTACATTTTTAGATCTAATAGTCATGCGTCATTATAATGAAATAGTTCATTGTTTCTGGTGAATGTCGCCATTTGATTATTTGTTATATTACTCAATGAATAAGTAAATATGTTTCCACTTATAAAGTTGAGTTTCATCAATTTTCCACAAGGAAATCTTTTGTACGTACACTCCTTGTAAGTTTTCTCTTTCGTTGAATGGGCAAAATACGATGTGCAAATAGATATTAAAATAAAGTACTGTTCTAATCCAGATATGTGACATGTGATAAATGGACAACATGCCTACTGTATAAATCTAGGGCAAACTCTCTTTGTACAGATTTAAAAGTTTATGCATAAACTGTCATTTCAGTATGTATTCTTTTTAAAACACTTCAACAAAGATTCGTAAACTATATTATTAATTTATTTTTATTGACCTAAAGCAAAGGTACGACGTTAATTTCTATTTATTCTGCACTTTATGCATACTCTTTACACAAAAAATAAAGAAAAAAATAGCATGTTCATTTTAGCATGGATAAATTATGAGTAGAGATAAGACGTTCAGTTTCAGATATGATTTTGACAGGTGTTAGTATTGTGTTCAACGAACACTTACTGCCTGGTATTGTATAAATGTAATTGAGCGAGATTAAGCGTTGAATGTAAAACTTTCAACGAGACCAATGTCATTGTTTTTGTACCGACGAACGTTGAGGTATTTGTCACTGAATACAATAGTATAGATATGATGGATAACAATCATGCACCCTGCAAGCATGTTTTACTTATCTAAGGATAGTTGGCTTCTTTTGTTTAAATTCCTACAAAGTTAAGATTGTGAAGTAACCTGTTTGCACGAGACTTCCTAAACTGTGTTCTTAAGGAAAACATTTATTGATTTCTCTCAAGGCCACAAAGTAATCAAAACTACACTATTTTCGAGACAAGTAAGGTCGGTAAAATGTTTAGAACGTCGTGATGAGAGTGAATCTGGCATTTATAAGGTTGAGGTAAGTGAATCTGACATTCATAATGTCGATATAAATGAATCTGACATTCATAAGGTCGAGATAAGTGAATCTGACATTCATAAGGTTGAGATAAGCGAATCTGACATTCATAAGGTCGAGGTGGCTGAGTCTGGCATTCATAATGTCGACACAAGTGGGACTGACATTCATCATTTCGAGATAAATGATTATGTTATCCAAAATGTCGAGATAGGTGAGCCAGATGTTCGAAATGTAGACAAAAGTGAGTATGTGCTGAGACGAATGAATCCATTGATTAAAATATTGAGATCAATGCAGTAAGCGTTGAGATTGTGTACAGATTTCCCGGTATTCAAGCTAGTAAAAAATGTGAATGTACAAATCAGGTCACCTAATTCTGATATCTTCAAATATTGAACCTGATTTCGGAGTTCTAGTTAAATCCGCATGTAATGTGAAGTATAAATAAATCGGTGAAGTGTTCTTTCTGTGTCTATCGGAAGATTAGCATGGTGTAGCTTTCATATTTTTCAAAAATTGTTAAATTCCGTGTACATATAGCGTGCTGAGAATAACAAGACCAAACAAATTGCGTTTAACTACGATTAACAGAGTATTGTTTTGAAAGGTTCCCTAATCTTCGAAATAATTGTGGTTAGACATACCATACTACAATAATATTTGACAATTTCACGCTATTATATCGAAAGCTAGTTTTAAAATAACATTAGTTGTGACTTGATACGATAATTAGCTTCAAATTAACATATTGGTCCCAACAATGTAACCCTTTATCACACTCCATGAACCCGAACGTTAATACTTGCAGATAGAACAGGCTGATAATGTGTGTACCTAGTACAAGTTCTGATTTTCTTATTGTTGGTAAATTGTACGATATAATTTTGAGTTATTTAAACTCATTTTCGCTTGTGCTGACCAATAATGTGTAACACAAATGACAATATTGATTGATTGAGCGTAATATATCCTCTTTTTCCAAATATGGACAGTGACATGAATATGAAGCGGTATTTGTAAAACGATATAGATGGAATAGACGTGCCTTTAATTGACTGGGATTGAAGAATTTCAAGAATTAGAAAGCAATTTCAACAAGTGTTATCTTTGAGGCTTGAATTTTGCGTATATTTGCAAAAAAATCTGTCACTTTTGTGTGCTGTGTACCTTTGTGAACAATATATATCGTAATATAAAGCTACATAATATTATCTGTACATATAGAATATCAGAAATGTTATACACTGAAAATGTGTGTGCGCAGGGGCGTATGAATTTATTATAAAACGGTATGCAGACACGGACTATTTTTATTTATACCGTTTATGCATTAAAGTTTTAAAATATATCGTTCGCGTAAAAAAATAAGATCTAATTGATATCTACCTTATCTCAATATCGTCTGCATCATACTGACGTGATACTAGAATACAGGAGAAAACTGCGGACAGCAGTTTCTCAATTACCATACTTATAGTAAGTTGTAAGTCAAGCAGAAAATTTTAGTATCACAAGATACGTGCACGGTATAACTTAACATACAAGCATGACTCACGTGTATGAATTGTAGTGTACATATAGTTTATGAAATGTATAATTCATATTTTACTTATATTGTATTATACATTTATTATATTTATACATTTTTCATAATTTACATATTTCATAATTATTATGCATATTGTATATTTTATATATTTTACATTCTTCACATTATGCATAATTTATTTATTATTTATCATTTATAACTTTATTCTGAGTGATAGCAACAGAAAGTCCTGTCATCTCAAACTAGAAACATATTTAACCATGTTTGTCATATGAAATGTAAAAATGATCATTTTATATGTTATACAAAAAAACGTTTATACCATATTACTCCGCGCGCAGAACGTGGTTGAATTCAGCGGCCTTAGAAGAACGCTGTTCATGTTTTAACAAACAAGAGTGACCATCAGCCTGATCGGTAATAACGTCATGACATTTCAAACAGATTTACGAAAATCTGCTTTGCGCATTTTTGTCACCCTTTAATCGGATTCATATAATGCCCCCTATTTTGGTATTAAGAATGAAGTGCCTAAGTCTAGGGGTAGTGAAGTGTTATATTGATAATCTTAACAATAGTTAACATATTGTTATAAGTGTTTGTAATATCTTCAATATAAATGGTTTATTCTTCAAATCCACTTAACATAATAACTTATAAAATAGAAATATATCCTGATTCAACAGATCTGAAACTAGCGCACTTGTCTCAAATTGTATATGACCATAATTATATACGTGACTGAATAATTAAAGTGTCCGTATTGTAGATATTTCAACAATTAGAATTAAAAAAAAACGACCTGCACAAACTGAATACTATAGTAAAGCAATCAGTTCTATAGCTTTTTATTCAAGATAGATTGAAACAATATTTTTATTTATTTTATTAGCCCGTGGTGTGCTGAGAGAAGGCATAATTGGCATGGTCGTGGACCTTTGTGTGGTTCAAACCCACAACCTCCACACTGCCACTCCTCTTTGAACGACATTACAGATCTAAAATAGCCTGTTTGACCTTAATACTGTAACATTGTACGACTTATCACGTCGATATCCCGGGTTGGAAATAGACGAAAACTCGCTATAACAACTCAATGTGATGAATAATTCAATACGTAATGTAATTTCTAAATATACTGTATACAGTCCAGACTAAGTACTAACAAAAATTGATCTTTTTTAGGATTGTCTGTTTAACACGAGTGAGCCTCGTTTGACAGTAGAACCCAGTAATTTAAGTTGTAATGTAGGCCAGGTTGAAATCCTAAGGGTTGTAACATACGTGTGAGTCAATAGATCAATAATGTACCAACTAACAGAACAGAACAGAGCAAACACGTGGTGTTTAAATGTATGGTTCTTCTCACGGTCGGTATGGCGCTCGTTTAAAATGAAGAAATCGTCTCTTTCATACATGTAGCATGCTTTGTTTTGCATATTTTCAACATTACTGTAATTTACGTTCAGTTTCAAACATTATTAAATAAATTTTGAAGTAAGTAATCCAGGGTTTGTTTTTACAGAAATGATTGATAATATGTAATGTTGCACGCATTCATATTGAAAAACGCAAGGAATTTGTCCTAAACCGTAAAGTTAAAATACTAATATTTTCAGGATGTTGATATATAGGTCTGTTATGTGTTAGACTAAGATATTCCATTCTGCATGCTATTCATTTTCATGCAAACTGTGTTTTTACAACGAGACATTGAACTTTCAAAAACTAAACGTTTGCCAAAACGTGATAGACTAACAATTCATGTTGTGTAAACCACGCTCAGGTTGTTTATTTTATAATACGCAGAAATATTGACAATGAGAGACGAGCTGAAAAAGCTTAAAAATATGTATTGCTAATAAACTATATTTGCATGTCGAGACGAAACAGAACATTTTAAGCCAATGAGTTTAGTAACAGCTATCTTTGTTTAATACTGCATAATGTAGGAAGCTTTTTATAATCAAATTGTCGTAAATATCCGTGTGTAAGAAAGTACGTTGATTTAGTTAGCGAACAAATCAATCGGAATGCCGATAGATCTAGTTTTTCAATCATGATTTTCATCCAAAAAGTTAATCTCAAAGTAGGCCGGTATTTAATTGATTGCAAAGTTGCAAATAAAACGAACATAAAACATCTCATAAGGCAGTACATCAAACGATTTGTACGTCGATATAAGTCAACGATATACGCTTATTAAATAAACAAATTGATTTATTGTGGCACATTAATAGCTGACCAATTTTGATCAGTATAGTGAAACATGCGATTCTGAAATTATTTTTAATTTTACATTCATGTCGGATACAGTTATACTTTATGATACACTTGATTCATGCCCTTATATTTTCTCAAACGACGAATATCTTATAATAAAATAGTTTTTGTTACATTTCAAATACGGTACACCGTAGACAACGAAAATGAAAAAAAACTAACTTTGAGGTACGTGGAAGTGGGGAGATTTATGACAGATGTTATAAAATCGTGACGCCCATCATTTTGCTCAGTGCGTATTTTAACAGACAATAAAATTTTGATCAAGGGGTGCAGTTTGTAGATTTAATGCTTAATTTATGACACAAATGAATGTAGGTATAATTTATGTTACCCTTTAAATAAGCCAACAGGTTTTAAAACCAATTACGGAAATTCCTCCTTGTAGAAAAAGATACGATATGTGTCTCCATGTCTGATAAAAACTTAGCCATAAGTTCCGCGACAAATGATTTTACAAATCGATTCTAATTAATCAGGCGTGTACTTTAATTCATTAAAATACTTATATGTTTTAATGGAAGAGCCGACATAGGAAGACACTAAAATATTACAATATTTAGAGATAATTAAAATGCACTTACAACATACTTTAAGACCTCATCTTAATTAAGTGAAATTATTTCAAAATTCTGACCTACATTTTATGCATAAAACTAAATTGTTCACTGGTCCGAAATAAACTCATTATTCCATTTTAAATTGTACACGTTAAGATGACACTATTTTGACTTGATATTTACAAATTAACCCGGTCATTGAATTGAAATCAAATAAAGATGAAGTTCATGTACCTTGTGAGGACACTTGCGGTCAACATACATAAAACTTTGAGGATTTGTAAATAAAATTATGAAGTTCACACAGACATTAGACTAGTGTTCATTAAACTCCGTCCTTCTTAGAAAGCCAAGGCTATAAAATACATCAACAAAATGAATAATTTAGACAAATATTACAAAGTTATATCACTTAAATGTCACAAATATGTCTTATTTCAACCCGTCATATTATACTCGTACTTATGATGTGAGGTAAGAAGGTGATAACTGATTCTATTTTGTACCATATACAGTAGATATACATTCATACAAAATTTTACAAAACAGCAAATACTCATCCATCAATGTGATCTTACGATTTATGTTTCACATGATTTCTAACAAATTCATCAAAAAATCACACATGCTTTAATCCAGTACTTCATTGAATCAGTTACAGTGCAACCTATCCAGAACGGCCCTCTCTAGAGCAACAACCTTCTAACAACAACATAATTTTGCCAAAAGGTTGTTGCTTTAGAGAGGTTGCATTGTAATTAAGAAATAATTGAAATTAATAATTGTGTGATACACAAAACAGGACCATTAAGTATAACAGCATGGAAGTGTTCGTAGAAACTGATGTTTCTTACGGTTGGTCTCATTTCGTTACACTAGAAACACAGTAAATCTGATTGGAGCCTTATGTCTCCATACACGATTGTAAATTATACTCAATATTTATACTGATTAGATAACCACCCTTTGATCATATGTTAATAGTTTATGACTTTGTATATTTGATAAATAAAAAATCACGTGTTCTCAACAACGATTTTAATCTATTTTGTTTATCAAAATAAAGAAAAATAACAGAATAACATAGTTCTGTCTGGTCATTTAGAGATGGCAACATCCTCCTTATGTCTCACATGATACACACAGACGGACAGTGTGTGTTCAGATATATTCATATATTCTGAGAGTCTTGGTGTTTAGAGGAATGCAACACTAGCATCAATACACATCTGTCAGCAGCTAAGAACATATACACCTCTTCGATGGGTAATACTTCGCCACACCAACAGCCTGGGTCATTCGGGGAGTTTTCCAGCTTCAACGGTGAAGGAGGACCCCAGGCATACATCCGGGTAGAACCACCGACCAATCGTAAGCTAGCTGGACAGCTTTCTCACTTGGGATTTTTTCTGGGCGTATAATGGCATTCGAACGCACAGCCAAGAAGGGCTGGTGATTAATAGTCAGAGATCATAACCACTTGACCACGCATACCCCTTAAACACGTTTATATGATATACCATTGTTCAATGCGTAACGCCTTAATGTATTTGTTATAGATGAATAAAAAATCAAGGCAAATAACATGACTGATTTAAACTCAAATTATTTTCAATTTTTTACGGTATTACCAAGTCATCTGTCATGCTATATTATACAAAATATACACACTGAATCGAATGATCAATTAGAACGCAAGTATGATATGCCACAACAGATGTTGTCATATTTTTGAATTCCGTTCGTAAGTGTTTTAATCTAGACCAGATATGATAGATAGTGTAACGGAGACTACATATTATTTTATGATAGATAGTGTAACGGAGAAGTTATATATACATAATTTCCACATTCACTATAACACGATATTTTTTTCAACAAAACTGTCAACTAAATCAGACCTATATCTTTTATGTTAATCGTATGACATGTTGAGGTCAGTACATAGTTAGTTTGACCGTTTTGAAGGTGATATTGACCGATGTCTGACGTCATATTATCGTTAATCTACACATTTATAAGGCTTTGTCAAAGACAGCAATAAGGACACATACTGTACTTGTCTTTGACTTCTATCCCGGTAATTACTGATACACACAACTTTGTACCTCCCAGTCATTTATTTCTATTAATGTTTTTCGGTCTTATATTATCGTATAAAAAGTATTTTATTAATCAAATTGATAAAGTTTTATAGCATACCGGACTAATCCATTAATGTAACATTTGATGGTAGTTATGATGTCGTGTTCTAATAGGAGACGAGTTTTATATTAAATTGTTTCCCGCTCACACTTTTTTCTTGTGCACAAAACACCCTTATTGTGAATACTATGTGGAATTCAGGTCAATAATCGTCATAATTGGGTCACAACACTTAGTTTTATCACTAAAGGACGCATTCTTGAGTTCTATCAGGTTACAGTAACGCATGTTTTGATTGTTACAGATGTTGCTGTGACTAATCTGTTTTATAAACACCTAGTATAGTGAACACCACATCCTACGACTTGTTTCCTTATTCTCTGATCAGTGGGTTTTGAATTAACTGGTATCTTTTATGAACTTATCAAATAAATGTGCATTAAACATGCGCGAGCGCTGACGCACGTGTAAAGATGAATCAACAGGCGTGCACTTAAGCGTACGCACAGACGCGCGCACCCGTCTAAGAACACTGTAACCCTAGTTGTATATCCACAAAAAAAAATAAATTGATTACTTACACTGGTTTTTGGTCTCCCAGAACGACCAATACAAATATAATTTGAAGTATCATTTCCAAGCATTACTATCGTACCACGTGGAGTGGATGTAAATACCACTGTACCTAAAATAAAACAGAAAAATAACAATCAGTTAAATATAATGGTTACATAATTAAGATTTAATTGAGTGTTATATGAGAGAGGATTTAGACTCGTATAATGTACTGCCTACACTCCATACATAACGCATGAAACGAAGTTACTGCAAAGAGGTTACAAAAAAAATGGATGACGATCGCCGTGAATAACGGAACATGGGAAGAATTGGAATATAAATGTTCACACAATAGTTTGATTTACTTTAATTTGTGAACTGGACACGCATTGTA
Organism: Lutraria rhynchaena; assembly: GCA_008271625.1. Classification (NCBI taxonomy): domain Eukaryota; kingdom Metazoa; phylum Mollusca; class Bivalvia; order Venerida; family Mactridae; genus Lutraria; species Lutraria rhynchaena. The sequence goes on from VIBL01000387.1 coordinate 115,158, forward strand.
TCAAGAAGTAAAATAAACGTTACTTTACACGACTATTTATTTTTGGTCTGTATATTTTGTTTTAAATAAAACCAGGACGTGGCCCCCAGACTGTCTGTTCGCTAACCGATTTCGTGGTGGGCTGTAAAGCAATGTTGACACAACACAAAACAGACATAAAATAATCTCATTTATAATATTTACTTTGCCATTTATGTCATGAAAACTACTGATTACATAAACTGCACAATTAAATGTAGTAATGTAAATATGCCGTAGGACGCAATTTTAATATCGCTAAATCTAAACCCTTTATCTTAAATACTACTTGTGTAGACTGTATTGTTAAATCATGATGTTAAATGTGTGATTATGTGACCATTCTTGCGTGGCATACTTAAAGCAGTGAGTTATATACCTGGAAAGTAACGAACAACATCAAATAACGTGATAATAAACTATAGACACAAGTCTTCCGATACAGTAACTCGCTGATCATGTCGTTAACACACATTCGTCCTAATTACATATAAGCTTTTAGGTTAATTGGTTCCAATTTTGAAATTAGATACAGATTACTTTCTTGTTTCCGCGTTCCCAGTTTTTTTGTAAGAATAAAAAACAATAGAGGATTACGTTTCCTAATGAATGTCAATTACCAGGTTCATGTTAATTAATACCTTGATTGATCGTGTCGGGATAGTTTAAGCCGTTTCATTGTTGTAAATTGATACTTCTGTAATGTAGCATTTTTCTTTTTTCCGCAAAATGCCGCTAAAACTAACATTTTAATGCGTGGTGAACGAAGAGTGCCTGCTATTTCACTAATCTAGAAACACGACGGACATGGAAAATAAAAATTTGGACTTCATTCGTAATTTTTGACATCTTTTGTCTAGCTTCATAACGAAATATCATGAATTATAAACGAAAATCTATCCCGGTATATTAAGTAAAGACTCCGGTTAACTCACTGATCAAAGCACAGAACCGCACAAAATTGGATCAATACATGCCTTACTAGATCTAATCTAGGTATGAACTCCCTAACCACTCTTTCCTTCTCTCTTATCCTACATCGATTGACCCCGTATCAAAAAATATCACAATTAAGTCTTTGACTCAATTAAATATTTATTGACGCTATTGCAGAATGTGTGTGATTTATTACCAAAGTAGTACTGGCGGCTGATTATTTTAACTGAAATGAAATCCTACAGTACGGAATTAAGCCTCAACTTTAAAGGCTAAATATTGTTTGATGTAGGTATTGTTGTACAGATAGTAAATAACTGATTAACACAACTGAGGTGTTCCTTATAATTAAGATTTGTACGAAATTTGGTTTCATGTTTCAGACGTTTGTGTACAAAGTTTACAATGTTTGTAGTTCTCAGCACTTCACAATGGTCAGCGAATTATCATAAAACAAACCTTTTAAAATCAGTTTAATAGATAAAAATCTCTAATCGGACATTGAAAACATGGGAAAGACAAGCTTTAGTTTGTATTTAAATATTTTCTATGGGCCGCAATTGGCCGACTTAAAGACAGAGTACAATAACAAATTTGAGACCTGGCTAGAGTGCGTGTTGAATACTTCTGTTAACACACCAAGTACCACAGTTGGACGATAAGAAACACAATGAATAGAATCATCTTAATTTGGCAAACAGAAAAGAAAACACTTGATTTTACGACGCCTAAAAGCTGTTCGCATGTTTAAGAGGCGTGTTGTGTTTGTTTTGGGGCAATTTCGGACATTATCAGAAATACAGATGTCCAGTTTAATTCTGTCAAGTTAATTATAGTCAAGTAAAATTGGTAATTACAGTCACACAGGCTTTACCGATGTCTTCCTTTCATTTCGCACGTGTGGAAGCTGCCTAAATATAGGCGGTTAAGCCGTTAGATGACAAAGAAAACAACCGCATCATATAATTAGAACACTTCAACAAACCACAGGGTTTTAAATAGAAAAAGAACACAAATTATCATCCACATGGAAACCATTTATGAAGAAAACACGGCGCCTACCAGCAGATTAGCATTAAATAAGACATGTCAACATGCCTGATTCCATGCCTTACGGAATAAATGAAAATATATTCCAAAAATACCAGACATCAAGATAATCAATCTTGATCAAACATAATTTGCAGCTTTAGTTATCAATTCTTTACTTAATGACCTTTGACACTAAGCTTAGATTGTATTTTATTTCTATCTACGGGAAATCCACTCAAAATTGACATCTAGTGTTTTACACTTAATATCATCTCTACCCCTAGTTACATAGACTGTAGGTTGGTTAGTTTCAGTGGATTGCTCTGAAATCCACACTCGATGAAAAATAAGATTTGACCTTCTCAATAAGTGAAGGTGAATTTGCCCTATAAACATTTTTTTGGCAAAAAAGAAATATGAACAATGCGTGTAAAAGTTTTAAAAAATTATAACAAAAGAAAATTATGGTCTGATAAGCTCGGCTCGGAGACGCTTGATTATATAATAAATATTGACACACATTAACTCGGACTTACTGAATTTCATCTCTGGTTTATATTTCCCTCTGGCATTCACACCCTTCCTACCACGACGAACGACCTTCACAAATCTATCACTACAATGATTGAACAACAAATGTTTTCGAACTTGTGTACTTCCAGTTTCCGGTAAATCAGTATTTGTTTCACCTGTCTTCAGTTTATTAATGATTCCGCTCCAGTTTGCGTCATGTAAAAGACTAGCACCATTCACCTGAAAATACAAGACAAACCATACTTAGTCACTTATGATATACGTAAAAATATATCTCTAGCCTTAGGTTGCGGCCATGTCAATGGTCAGATTTGGGACTTTGTTTATCATCTCCTAGTTGGTGCTCGATGCATTAATGTTTGATCAGAAATACAACTCGACATTGATCAATGATACTTGAAAAATCGAAATAAAAGTCGCTGTAACAGTTTGGTGAACTCTTTATCTGAAATAGAAATAAGAAAAGCGTCGCATCCATTAATTATACTTTTACCAACGTCTTTTGTATCTGTAACTTTTAACACTTAAATGTTATATGAAAAAACGCTAATGCAATATTTGATATCATTTCATTTAATTACGCATGATAGAGAAATAATAAGCGCTCGCTGACAGTAAAACTGTGAATGTTTTATTACAAATAACAAGCTTTAAAAGCAATCTCCACAATCATTTTGTTGGGTAGAACATAGACTAGATGACTCAGTGACTTGGTTATGTACTATTTTTACCATCTTCCTTCCGTTTATATGATTGCAAGTTTATTGCTTTCCTGTGGTTTTTGTAAAAAAAAAATATTTAATTGAATAGGAGAGCAAACTTGAAACTAATTTACCAACATAAATTTTGGAAAAAATGTTTATCTGAAATGTTTAATGGTAATGTTTGACGCGATGTAATAGGCTGATAATGAAGGAGGTGTAAGGGAACTCGTTAGGGGACGATGACCGAACTAATACTTTATGAGTTGTCTACAAAAGCAGTGTACAGTAAATGTTACTTACAGAATCCAAATAAGACATACAGTAAAATTCACCGAACCGAATAATTTGTCATACGAGGGAAGATGTTATTTATGATTTCACAACTTTCGATGAATTGCGAGAAAAAAGCGTTCTATGAATTCTTACAAGTTTTATTAAGTTCTCACACTTATGAGATATTTGTTTAACTGATCAATAAGGTTTGAACAAATGTGCAGCTATAATTAGATATCATATTTTGCAATTACAACCGATGTATTGTAACGGATTTCTGACTGATACATCAATATGTAGTTTTATTTATTCAATATTTATTGCTTAAATGTCATATAAAATGTAAATGATTAACGTAAGTTAAGTTTGTACACGTATGATCTAAATATTCAGTACTTAATGTTGCTATTGTCGTCGTCGTGAGGTTCAGGTTTATAACAGCTGGTGGCTTTTGTTAATGATGATTATAATGTTGTTGCTAATGTTGTTTTGTTGATAATATCACTGTATGTGTTGTTTGTGTCATTTTTAGAATGATGTTGTTGCTGTCACAGATACTGCTACTGATGATGATAATGATGTTGTTTAATTTGTTGTTGTAAGTAATTAGAACAAGGTCAATAATATCAATTAGAAAAATTCGAATGCGCAGTAAATATGTTTGTTTTACTATATTAAGTAGCGACACGCTATCTCGTCCTAAAGATAATTATTTTTTTTTATTTTGAAATTCGTAATTAGCTAAGCTGTGCAATGATTTCAATGTTGAAACGAATTCAACAATAAGATAAAATACTACAAGACTTATTATCTTCCTGGTAAATTTGTTATACAAGTACATTTATTATAACTTGAAGATTTCATCTACAAATATTAAATGATTAATGAGTTAGTTTTTAGCCATACCGACTTAAACCAGGAATGTGGTGTCAACAAAAAATCAACGAGAAATATCCACATTGATAACAAAAATAACATAATACGGTAAAAACTATCTAGGATGTAAGAAATGCACCTGTCCTATAAAAATCTAAAATGTAAAACATTTTTCAACTTAATTTGATAAGTTACCATCAAATAGCAGTTTTTTGGAACCTTACAAAATCGTTCCTCTTTCAGTCTATTCTAATTTGTCACACGATCACACGGAGTCATATTTACCAAAAGTCAAGTTTCACGTCTCATACTTCTACAACATATTCCAGGTATGATGAAAATAACACTGGTCGACTTGTACGACTAATGACAGTAATTAATAAAAAGCGGCTTTTTTAAATTCTGGCATATTTCACACGTGAGAGAGACGCTATCAAAGCGTATTTGATTGCTTATTAAGTCATATATGTAACATGTTTCCTCGGCAGGTGATCTCTGAGAAACATTAGCTTCTTGGTTAAACATGACATCTGAGAAATATTGTCAATATGATTAACACCCCGAGGGGCAGAAACAAATGTTTTTAATAATTCTCAACGTGAAGTTAATATGAGACGAATACAATATTAAAAGATTAAAAGTTAACCAACATCAGATAAATGAATTATTTAAACCGAGCAAATATTTGTGATTTACTGGATGCATTGTGGTACAAGATAAAACCGCCTGTGTTAGATACGTTATACCTATTTTGCACTGTCATTTTAGCCGCTAATGAAGATTAAAACGTAAACGATTGTTTCCGGACTGTAGTCATAGAAAAATACGTGAAACTTAGACTAAGTAACTTATACACAATTAGTCAGAACAAAATATATTCATCAATATGGACTATGTCTCGGTTCGAAACGAACTATGATATATTTTTTAAAAGTAGGCGTTTCTTTATGTGAAGTATTTTTCATTGATACTACTAAAGAAGAATCATTGTTTCAATGTACACAGCTGTTAGGTCCATGGTTTGTATATATTCCTACCTTGCCTTTCAGAGACTACACTCAGTGGATTTTTAACTGACAAGTATTGTTTCGTGCCATTGTTTCAGTCCTGTCATATGTAGATCAAATCATTGACTATCGTGGTTATCTACAACTAATTAACGCTTTATCACATCAACGTATAGTTGGAAGTTAACCAAGTTTTCACCAATTTTAAATCATTTATGCTTATCGAAAACTTAAGTCGTAATTCCCCAAGTCAATGCATTTCGGAAATTGTGCAATAAACCAGTTAAGGCTGTAAGATTAGATAAGTATTTAAATGAACAGGTGAAAAACACAAACCGATCATGATATGAAATAAACATGTTGGTGTTTATAAAACAAATCATGCAAAGAAAGACATTACGATGAAAGAATTATATCTGGTTTAGTATTTTTTATTGACATACATTTAAGTTTTACGCGTATTTAATGACACTAATTCAATAACGTTTTAACAATATTAGACTGTGGGATAAAACACACCTGAACGTATCATTTATTCGACATTTATCAATAGTCAGAAATCATTGAAGGCGCAAAAGTGCGATAACTCTGTACAAATTCATTAATTGCTAATTACATATCGATATATACGTAACATACAATGGATTATGGGGTCACCCCTTTCATACAGCATGATACGTTGAACAAACAAAATTAGATAGTGATCACAATTAGGCCTAAAAAAAGTTTGTTTCCGGTTACCAGACCGACCCATTTTTTACCTGCCGACTCAAGTTTTTACGGCATCCAAATCATAGTGCTATATTGTAATTTTCACCACAGTGTTGCCGCTATATGTAAAAAAACGTAAAAGAAAAAAATCCCTACCTACCGACCCATATTTTTTGGGCATGTAACCGGAAACAAACCTTTTTTGTTTAGGCCTTGTTCCAGACGTAAAAAATCTGATTTCCGCTCATCCGACGGAACCTATTTTTCCTGACGACTTTAGACTTTTTGGTTGCGGTTATTGTTTTTTCTTTCCGATCTTAACATTTTCATATAAATTATATCTCCGATCTGAAAAAGTATCTGTTTGAAATAGTCCTGTCGACCCTTTATTTGTGGGGATGTCAGCGGAAACCAGGAATTTAATTATTTAGCCTTAGCATGAATGTTTTCATATCTACCTTAGTAACACAGTTCTGTGATGTAAATTACTGTCGGGGTGGTTAAACATTACGTGCCAAAAGTAGTAAATTAATACCGAAAATGTGGAATCATCATTACTTAGACTGTTTGCTTCCTCCGACGGACGGACCTCCCAAACTTTTACACTCGACAAAATATCTACAGAATAGCACGATGTTACATGGATAGAGCTCAGATGTATAAATAACAGATACAAGAAACAAAAAAACCTAACAACTGTGTGGATATAAAGTTATCACCTGTAACAAATTATAAATTAGGGTCAGTAAAAACACACCAGCATTATCAATGCAGGGCCAGATAACAATGATATAGTGCAGTGTTCCGTTGTGAGAGAACCGTAATAATGATCAGCGCTCTAGTTCTGTCAAAATTAAAAGCTAAAGTTTCTCATGTATGCCACGATAGGCTAGCACCAGGTGGAACCTGTTTTTTAATGAACTATCTTATAATAACTATGGTGATGACGTGCGAATGGTGTTTTCATTCTCGCCTCAAATCTTACAACAACACATTATTAGTGGCTATATTACAATAATCGACAATGTGTTTAACAGAGAAACTTCACACAGACACGGTATATACATTACAATATATCGTATAGATTCAATCACTCGTTCTAAATGATTCATACATAGATCAAATATATTTCCCTTATAAAGACAATGTCCAGTGGAAATCGTATTCACGAAATGACGAATATAATTGCAAACAAAGAATGAGTAATCACAGCTTGTTCTATTTTCGGGAAACACTGATACTCGCATAGCAAATCAGTGAAATGTCTTGCTGGAAAAATTGGAATGAAAATCCGCGAATTTGGCAATCTAAGTTGTTCAGTATTCGTCTCACACACGACGATACATACTCTGATAATAGGTCAATGACCCAAAAAACAAGCATCAACACACACAAGGTCTCCAAATTTGACACTAATTTGTGAACTTGATTTTCAAGTCTTTGGTAAAATAGAGATTCAATTTAATCTAATATTTAACTTGTTTAAGAGAAAAGTACTCGTGTTTTACTACATTTTTGGAATTCATCTATTTTAATTTCGTCTAATTTCTTAAAGCAAACACTTAGCGCGTACAGACATTATGGAAATTTGAGAGCTATGCAGTACAGAGAGGCATGCGAACCAAGAGGAGGAGAGAGAGCAAACACCAATTAATGCATATAATTATCTGATACATCAATAATATGTACACATCTATACGCTATATTGATATAATATACACCTTATTTACTGTACATAGCACTTCAGTTTACAATCACGTATTGAAACACTTAAATGACAATAAACGAGTGATTGGTATACTCAAACGTTTACAGAGAACGAACCTGATTGTTTGACGTGTTGGATTATAACGTAACACCAGACCGCACGACGTAAATATTTCATTACGTGATAAATATCTGACTAAGTTCTGAACCAATTAAGCAACAACTTCAACAGCTTTCTGATAATTATGGAGTTAATTCAATTTTACAGTTATATTGCATGAGTGATAAACACACGGGAAGTAGTCGACCGGTTGTCTATCTATGGAAGTCATAATGTTGGCATGCAATGATTGCGGAATGTCCTGATTGTACTAAATATGTGTAAATAACACACTGTTACCGTGTTTGTAAACCCATGTAGAACACGACATCACAGGACACTATAACGACACAAACCTAAATGTTTATATTGTGCAGTATTTGACATTTTCGTTTTTTATGAATGATTCTAAATATGGCTGATAACAGTGTGAGGCTAGGAAGGAAACACGATAGCCTGACTGTTTGTCAATCTTCTATGGTGTTAGCGTCGTGAAGTCACGTGATGTCACGTGATCATGAACATCATGCACGAATGATAAGAACAGAATGTAAAAACACCTCCTGATAATTATGTGATGGTAGGTTAATATACACCTATCAAAAGTAAGGCACGTAATTATGTCACAAGATATGGTCAGATAAATTTCACATGCGATGAAGCTGTCCAGCTTGTTTACGGGAAGACGGTCGAACTCCCTAGGTGTACAGTTGATGTCTTCTTCCACCGTTAAAGCCGGAAGAGTCGCTAGATGACCCTAGCTGTTGGTGCGACTTTTACCCAAGAGAATAGAAATTAAAGAATAACATTCAGACTTGTTAGAAAGGCCGAATATTTCAATGTTAGCACATTCACAGTTTAGCATCCAATGAAGAGTAGACAGTTGTTCAGATGAGATGTACTGATGTCGATATCGAGACACATAACGTTCTAAATGAAAGCTTTACCGGCGCAATGAATGAGCCAGAAAACTCATTTGTGAATTCTTGGTGAATAGCAAACATTTTCAGATCGTTCGTTGGAGTCATGTTGCTCAGCAATAAAAAAAAGGAACCGGCGAGGATCTGAGAGACGCTTTGAGTTAATGACTGATGTCATAACGATACAAATAGCTTCTAATAGACCCTCAGTCATTGAGCCGATCTACACATTTTTTTCATCCAAACAAAAAGGCATCGAGTCTTTCTTTGTTCATCATTAGTTGAATGCATGTGGTTTACCTTGCATTAAGTCTACTGTTATATTTTATCAGCGTTAATAAGTACTAAACTTAGTGTTCATCTCGATATAAATTACGTGAATATGTATATTTCTTTATTCAGGTTGATTCATATTTGAAACAGACGCTATTACAGAACTTAAACGATCACATCTCGATATTGTCGTATGTCCAAATATTTAAACATTTTCATGTCAGTAATACGATATTTTTATTCACTTACCCACGTGAAATTTAAGAGATTTCAGCATAAGTCCATTCTGTGCTAGATTAATCATTCTTTAACAATGATGTATACATTTTATTAACTAGCTTGGCTAAATATCATATCATGTTCCACAATAACCTATCTAAATGTTGGTAAATAAGATAATCGCCGGTCTATGTTTAGGTACAAGGCTTACAACGATATGATGATGTAAAGAATTTCATGAAAGAAAGTTGATGTATAAATCAAGACTGATTGTTAGATTAAAATATAAAAAATGAATTAATTTAATCAGATACACACACATGAGGGTAACACCGTGTGATGTTTAAGCTAGACCATTTCAAGTAAGTCGTAATGATCAAAGTAGCTATTATCAATTTTTGTCGTATATTATATTAAATATTAGAATGTCATGTGTAGGGTTTCATATATTTTAGGCCACAGACCATAGAAGAATTCACTGGACCTGTTTGTGTTTGATAGGGTCGTCGTTAAAGTGTTGGTTTCAGTTACACGACAGAATCCCCCGAGATTGAAAAAATCTTTCTTGATTTAAAAAAATCTTTGTTTAATGTGGCTCTTTGTTTTTTTATTATGTAAAATGTTAACAAAAAAAAGCGTACCTACCTACCTACCCACCCACTGTAAAACGTTTGGGTCTATGACGAATTTTTTGTGGAAATGGATGCTGCTGCAACGCTGCTGAGTTTCTTAAAACAGGACCAATTTCAATGGCTCAGTGCATGATTTGACTATTACCTGTACATGTACGCTGTATCTGGTGTTTTATAAGTAAATATAGGGCGCCAAAATGACTCAGTATTTGAAAAAAATATCATACAATATGTGATGAAATACCAACGTCTGCATTGTTTAATTTTTATTATATAGATTTACATAATGACAAGTGTATAGCTAAACATGACACCATTACACACGCGCATTTTTGTCTATTAAATTACTTCGAAATAAAACATGTTATAGTGTAATATGGTCTAGTGCCATGTTATATGATCACGTGACTCTGACTTTATGCTGCCAGAACGTCGGGCAAAACTACATCAAAATATAGCTTAAATCTAGATGTACTAAGTGTACCGAATACAAGGGTGGAATTAGGGGGCGGAACCGGCGTGCACTCCCTCTAAAATCTGGCAAGCATAAGTAAAAAAAACAAAAAGTCAGTAATATGCTGATCTGGTTCATGTTCTACATGAACATCAAGACTTTACGCCCCACCCCTAACCAAAAACCCTGTATCCGCTCCTGGAATATATTGTGCGTATATTGTGATTTTATACCACGGTATATGACAGGAGGTCTGTAATATCCTTTCATAACAAGTTTGTGTAAGTTTTTTTATGAAATTTAAACACTGAATGTCCTTGTCTCTGTATCAGATGTGCTACAAAGCACAATGGAATTTTGTTTAACATACGAGCGAAATGTCGCATTCTCTATAATGGCGTTGTGGGTTAAGACACGTCAATATTTTACTGGATTTTAGAGGCGTATTTACGATGTCGATGTAAGCTGTAATCTTACATAGAGGTTACAAATTAACCGAGAGACATTACGCGGATGGGGTGAATTATATAACATTAAATTGAGGACTAAATCTACTTATAAAGGAATGAGGCAACGACGGTCTCTGTATCACAGTCAGTCAATCATTGCCTGTTATTCAACATAACCATATGTTAGTTTACAAAGAAGGACCACGTGATCGGATTATATTTGAAATTTATAGTTTAATATGTTTAAAATTTAGTGAAATTGTGAAATAGATGACAAGAACTACAAAGAGCACAAAAAGAATTTCACAAGTACTAAATCAGACATATAATACACGAAGCGACTGACGTTAAGCATATGTTAGCAACGAAATTCCATCAACTGTACCATACCCGAGGTCGTGACCTCATACTATATTTACCAAACGATGTTTGAAAAACCGCCAGTGTTCGCCACACAATACTCCTGTCGTTCATATTTTAAACCAAATTTAAACTAAAACTCGCTTGATTTGCATTTTAATGAAGATGTATAGAAACCCAATCGTTGTCTGTTTAGAGCGAACAGTCTGTCAGGACTTTGATCTTAAGTGGACTCGCCGACAGACTCACAATTTACTGTTGATTTGTGACCATTTTAGAAATGCCGCTGCCCTGTGAAGATCTGTATAAGTCGTTCATTATGCGACCACTCTCAACAAGTACATTATTTCAAGTACGAGTAGAAGAATAGCGTAAATTAAAAAAATAATGAAATCTTTTGAAGTCATTAAAATGCTTTTAACTTATTAAAAAATGAAAGAAATATTTCTAAAATAAGAACGGTATATCGCACACAGTACTTAAAACTCACCAGTGACAACTTAGAGTACAACTATAACGTGTCTCAGTGAAAATAAAAAAAATGTTTAAAGTTAAAAATAGTAATATTTCATTGACAACACCTGAGTGTACGTAACAATCAAAGTTTTATTAAGTACGAGCAAAACAACTGCATCTTTGACATTGTTCTCATGAAAACTTGAAAATACTTTTAAAAAGCATGTAAATCCAAATTAAAGGCCCTGTCTAGAGCACTGAATACATTTTGTAGGCTAAATAAGACAACTCCGGGTGTATTATTGAAACTGAACTACGCAATAATTCAATAATAATAAATTATACTAGACATATTTAATGAAAATAGAAAATTGAACATACAGCATTTAAAATATACGGCCCTTAAGTTTCTTGTTTTATCGTGTAGACATATGATCTAATCTATACAGACATACAGTACGTTTCAAACAGTGCGCCTGCAATACTGGGAGTGTTCTATGATTTACACAACAATTGCAAGACAATCAAATAAATCCATCTAGATTAGAAGGTACGCCAACCAATGCCACAATGCAGTAAGTCACAATCTTGAACTCGTTATACTTATTGGTTCGAAGTTAAGATTTAAGCACATTGACACCTTGTGTTTCAATATAGGTATATAATCAATTAGATATTGCAATAATTTACTGCGCTATTCGTCTTACAGATGTTCATACAGAAACTAATGTTGTAAATCAGCGCCCACATATCTTACAATGTCACAATATAGTGCTAACATTTGAAGCACAATATACAATGTCACGGTATAGAGCTCAATATACAATGTCAAAGTATTATACTAATGTTTGGAGCACAACATACAATGTCACAATATAGTGCTAACATTTGGTGCACTATATACAGTGTCGCAGTATATTACCAACAAAGCAACATGTCATGGCATTAATCGGTGCTCACAGACAACCGGACTACTGGACTATCTTTTAGTATTACCAGAATTCACTTCAACTCTTTGAGTTTCACAAATAATCGGTGCCACGAACCAACGTTCAAATGGCAGTGTTAATTTCTGTCTGTGCGACAACTCGGCATGACAAAGTCAATCATCATTTGGCTGACTCAAGAATGAAGTACTGTTTATCACATTGCTATTCATTTTTATCCACGCTTCAAAAATATTCCTTTGTGTACACGATATTATGCTAATAACAGAATTTAGTTTCAAAAGTCTTAGGTAAATATAGCATATTATGTTATATTAGAATAACATATCTTGATCTAAACCAAAACTTTCGGCGTTCAAGGACTTTTTACCATTTTGTAGATGGTAATGCTGACAGTTTGTATAGAATATGTACTCACTTTGTCGTGCTCGTGTACCAAGAGATCGCCCTGTGATCTCAAACACTTGAGACTATCGGCTAAATCAGATCGGACTTCAAAGTGGTAACATTCCACAATTTGTTATATTCCTGTCGTACTTATCCCATACAAGTCGACATCGAATTATGTAAAAATATACTTGTCACTGATATAACAAAATTTATCATATTTTTGTAGACAACTGAATAAAAGCCAGGATTGTATTACTAACTGATTCTCTTATATACGACACTGTACTCTATACACTAGCAGGATCAGACCATTCACGGTGTGAGAGACTGCTTGTCAAAATATTCTTCTATGTTTGAATAAATGTTTATTTGCAACGAGTTATGAATAAAGTATAAATATGTGCATAAGGATTATATACATCAAACACTTCATATTGTGACCAGTAAAATGATATGGTGATGTATAATGGAACATTTCAGTATTTAAAATATTTAGCTATTTCAATATAACCTGCTTGGTATGTGACAAAACTGAACTATACGGCTTCTGGTAGAGTCCTCGATAATAAATTGGATGTTTTACAATTGTTGTTGAAATATTCAACTTATTGCAATCTTAATAAAAAAGCCATTTTTTAAAGTTCTATAACAGTTTGATTTATACAATTTTTTTATGTACCTGCTGATGTTGTTCCAGATGTAATTTATCCCGATAAGATAATCATTAAATCTGGTTAGTTTTGGTTTCAACGAATACGTGTCAGCCAGAAAAAATAAACAAATATAAGCATTTCCATTATCCAAAGGATTCTATTACATTGAGGAAGTTTATCAAAATGAGAACGTAGCAAGATTAAACACACAGTGTCTGCAAATAACCCATCATTAACACATTCCTAGCTTATAAATTGGAAATTCACACGTATAGAAGATCAATGTAAAAAGAAATTAAGAAAAGAGCTCTTCATTTTTATAATGATGGAGGTAGATAATGTACCATTGACGTAATATGAGAAAAGACATTTTAAGCGTAACAATATTTCATATCCCTACAACATTTTGTAAAAGAAAAAGAATACATTAATTGTACGGCTTAACAGACAAAAATCGTACATTGTGGTATGATTTATGTACATCATAAAGTGCTGGCTACAACACATCAAACACTGAGCAGATATTTGCATATTTAAATATTATTCTGGTTGAATGTTAAAAAACAACATTTCAAGGTAAGACTTGATTCAAGGATTTTATAGTTAGCAGGTTCACAACCATCTTATCATTTCAGAAAATAAATTTCGGAAGTCGGGTGATTAGTCTCTAACTAGTGATCACTGGCCCCTCAGCGCTGTTAGTAGGATTCCCGCCAAGAACCAGGCAAATTCCACATGTTAAGAAGCTATCCAACTAGCTTACGGAAGGTCGTAGGTTCTACTTGACGCTACGGGTCTTTCTCCACCGTTAAAGTTGGAAAATTTGCCAAATGACACTGGCTGTTGGTGCAACGTTGGACCCCAGAGATAAAAATAACCGTAATTTAACAAAGAAGAGCTTTCATTTCAATAATCGTACAAAACTCAAACCATAAACAAAGGCTCACACCGCAGCTCCGTCTTTGGTCCACGTAAGACTAACCACATCCACAGTTAGAAGCTTGATTAATAATGTTAGTTAATATTTACATAATTTAAATGAAATCTGCTTCATAACGAAATGTCTTTCAGTTCATAAATCAATTTTTATATTTTTGTTGCGGTGACAACGGGGGTTTGAAGTGCAGATCACTGAAGTCTGTCGATATTTATCAAACAACACTATACCAAACTACAAGCATACGGCGATATATCACGTCTAAATATGTTCTAACCGCCGGTCGTATATTTATGGAAAGTTACAATAATGTTAGAAAGCCACAATCTGAATTCATCATTTTTCAAAAGCCATAAAACAAATTCGATAAACTTTTTTTTTAAAAAATAAAAACTCATTATTACTGAAAAAAGTAGATGATTTCATGATTGACTGATAACTGAGGATTGCATAATGATTAGATACATGTAAATGAAACTTTGAATAGTAAAACAAAGTATACTGTATGAATCATTTGTGGAAACTTCGATACTTCAACATTTTCCATCTAGTAAATTATAAATTACCTACAGAAACCAGCGACCGTCTGTCCGCAAACATCACGATATACTATTTGAGTGGCTTTGATTAAACGCGTAGATGTAATATTATGTTCACTCCCGCCATTCTCAGGATGGAGGTGGTAGATAATTTTGAGTTCCATATAAATAAACCTTCAGACAGAAGTTATTGATACGATAAAAGCTTCATAAAGTGTGAATATTTGCCAGAAACAAAACCTTAAACCTTTATTCCAGCGCATCCTTCCCTGCATTTCATTGTAAGGATAAACATTCAGCTTTTATTTCTAATTACAAATGAGAAGATTTATGCTTTTTACCGAGCAATTAGACAGACACTGCCACTGAGAATAAACCTGCTTAATTACACTGCAGATATTTGAATTACGCCCTCATTTCCTGTTACCTAGTATGTGCCGAAATTACAATAATCTTGATTTAAATTAGAAAACAAGTATGCCTCTTCATCCGCCCACAGTTTTACTTGATTTGATTATTAAAGAGGAGATTGGATAATTTATGACGAGGAATAGTTTATACAGTCACCAGTAATAAATAAAATAAATATAAGACAGGGTTAAAGAGAGTTATGACGGTTCATAACTGTCAAAACATAAATACGATATTCAGAACAGCTCGATTTTTGACCTAAAGGTAAGAATCGTTGCGCACAAAATATGATACGACACACTCTACATTGGCATAGCAAACTTAAGCAAAACGAGCCGACTCATGTATGGAATAACGTACTCATTATGACTTGCGTGCAAAGTATGACATGAAAAGTATACGTACAAAATATACGTTCTGAGTGCAAGAGAGCGTGCATGTGTGACAAAACGTACATACAATCTGATAGGCCGACTAGTGTCTAACATGGCATAAAACGTTAACAATAAAATATACGACACGGCGGTATATGACATAGAATACATTACAAGACGTGACACAGCGTTATATGACATAGAATACATTACAGAACGTGACATAGCGTTATATGACGTAGAATATATTACAAAGCGTGAGACAGCGTTATATGACAATGTAAGACGTAACTAAGCGTTATATGACATAGAATGCAAGACGTAAGTAAGCGTTAGATGACATAGAATGCAAGACGTAAGTAAGCGTTAGATGACATAGAATGCAAGACGTGACTAAGCATTATATGACATAACACACGTGACGTGACGTATATTGGTGATTAAGTGTGACTAAAAGAGACTAAAAAGAAACTAAAACTAAGCAGACTTGTACTCACCTGATAACACGAGGTTCCAACGACCACAAGTGCGAGCAGCAGCGTCAACAACCTGCAAATACATCAATTAGTGACACAATTAGTGACGTCACTGTAAACTCGATATAATGTATAAATATAGTTTTAAATAAACGCATATAGTATAATGCCTTAAAAAGGTACAAGAGGTTTTAAACGATGGTACATCAATCTTAAATGCATTCCACCAGAAGGAAATATAACTATAAGACTGGTGAGTTCGCCCTGGTATATAACTGCACACCCTTACTTATTACGTTGCATTGCAGTAATTATGTCGGTAACAAAAAGTACTGAACTTGGTGGCGATGACCTTATTTTTTTATTTTATTTTCAAGTAGGCGTACACAAATATCAAAGACAATGATAGAATGAGTTATAATTATTAAAACATTCAAATGGTGTAGTTAATACGGTTTAACAACAATAAATCATTGTAAATTTGACACAAGCATGTGCACAGTTTGTTTTTAAAGATCACGCTTTGACTATCAATCAAATATTGTGTGAATTCCATCCAATCACCGTACGTTATTTATCATATACGTTTTAGAACTGTACAATGAATGACTTTTTTTCTTTTTTCATTTTGTTATTAAGTCAGTTTTTCCCACGTCACGGTTTTAGATTTACTAAATGCTCATAAAACGCACTTCCCTGAATAGTTGCGGTTAGCAGCATTCATATGTAGCCGCTGCAACTAATGCAGGCTTTTTTGTTCCCATCACCAGACAATAGTGACGGATAATTTATTCTACAGTTTTTGCTCTGAATGAACTCAAAAATATGAATAGCGCATATGTAGATGAAGGCGATTAATTTTCCGTCCGTCTCCAAAATTTCAATGATTTTAACCAAAACGTGTCGTAACGTTTGTACTGAAACATGCTATGAAAACATGTTTTTGCATCGCAACACTTGTCTTCTCATCATTTCACTCAGTCGACACTAATTCGTCATTGTTATACGACAAAAAACAAAACAAAGCATTACAAAATGTGTCAGAAACATTAATAACTTAACAGCTTCATCAAGTGTTGCGATCCCGTTTTTTCCACGTTCGCTTAAATGAAATCCTCAACTTTTCAAGAGTGAAATGCAAAAGTAATCACACATCTATTAATGCTCTTGTCAAGATGTGGAACAATAAAACTCCAGTTAAAGTCACATTCTAGGCGCGACCATATTAACATCTATATATATGTGTGTTAGGAATTTACGACAATGTGAATTTATGGAAAACGATTTAGACGGAAACGAACCTAGTCACATTAAGGTGACGGTAGATGGCGCCATGCATGTGCTCCAACTGGACCAATCCATGCGCTTTATTTTTTCACACCAGCATTCAATGAGCTTATAAAAACTTGAAGTTGATAAGCGAATTAATGCGGCAGCAGATAAGAATCATCATTAAGATAATCCATATTGAATTGAAAATAATTCCTGTCAGTCCATGGAAATGACTTATTTACGATGGTCTCAATCAACACCAATGAGTTAGAGTTGGACAATAACTATTTCATACATTTATAGATATGTAGATAATACCACAATAATAAACGTTATTTTAATGAAGTATTTACAACTAAATTACAATCGGAATTTCAATGATAAGTGATCTAAAATGTAGTAGGGTGATGTGTCCATAGGGTCAAGGGGTCGTTAACCAATAGATCGGGGATAAACATCGCCATCAAACAGAGGGCGAAGATGACGCGACTAGTATCATCGGTTTTATGACTTAAATTGACATTCATTAGAGTTAAAGGCGGTCATCTCATACATGTAAGCATTTCAACCAACTTCAGGTCAACATAATTCAAAATTCACACGGACTTTTGCGGTCCAATTCTTTTAACTGAAAGAAATATACTTAGAATGAATCAAGACATCTTTATAGGTAATTATCTGAATGAGTATATGCGTAAGTGGGTACATAATAAAATTCCTAACATTTTATGTTAGATTTGATCCAGAATTTTAATGGATGAATAAATAAAAAACAACGGAATGTCTGATCAAGTATTTTACCTGTTTATCAAAGTAAATATACACGACTGTTAAATGTCGAGACGATATGACATTCGATGCAATTCGTATAAGAGTACATGCTGAATTATGCTCATTTAGCAATTTTATCAGGAAAGAATCGCCTATACTTTTGACCGACATTGTTATAATTAAATTGGAGTTCTCTTGCCAAATATTTGCTTGAGATGTCGAAATTCTTCAAAGTAAATATTCGAAAACGAGCGCAGTCTAAGTTACGTCTTGTCAACGTGGTCTGTGTTAAGATTTAGATGAAGTATTTGTTGCACCATAAACATCTCGACTGCATCCCAAGCCTAAGGGATAAAAGGATGTAAAAGATTTTAGTGAATCACCGAATTGCAAGAAAATAAAAGGCAAGAATTAAAATCATCAAAAAGGTTTAAATGGCAAACATTTGTTTTCGCATAATTTTCTGTCTGAGGTTAGAAAAGGGAATGTTAGGGTGTTTGTTATTACAAATATAAATGTTTGCTTTGAAAGTAAGCTCCGCTGAGCCAAATCGCGACTAGTACGTCCACTTTGAAACAATACAAATTTTCTTTGATGATATTTCGGCGAAATAAGAGAGCAAATTTACTAAAACGCATTCTACTCAGATTAAATTCATAGATTAATCAGTTTGGGAACCAGGCGCACGAAGTGAAGGACTGATCAGCAGAGAACCAGGCGCCTTAAGTGTTTGATCTTTGTATTAAATGTGTGATTTACACAATTTTCTTGTTAGTTTGGTATTAAATAACAGTAATATTGTACCGATAGTAATCTGAAGGTGGAGACAAAATCAGCCTATCGTTTTCAATGGAGACAAATTAAACCTTAATAATAGTTATCAAACACCGTAGATTGCAGGGGATTGAATATTGAGACCTGGGTAATATGGTTTACATCGTAATGGTGCGCAAATTATCATTTCACTAGACGGTATTGGATTATAGCAATTTAACAAAAACAGATTGAATGTTGATTTTATTACCCTCGCATAAAGAGACATGTTGAGGTTACGTCTATCAACGAGAGACGTTTCAAATCTGTTTATTTTGTATAAAAAGAGAGTGCATTGTCATTTTCACCTTACTTGAGTTGAGAAGTACTTTCAACTAAATTGCATTATTTATTATAATACTATAAAAATGATAAATTATACGATAGGCGGGAGTGTCCTCGGCTGGGGTATTTCAATAGGTTGTATACATCGTTTCAATAAACCAACTGATGAACACTGAAAGGCATAAAATGATATACCAAACTTTAGAGTCATTCAATGAACATGCACTCTACAATTTCGTTGTATACCCTACAATGTCTGAAATATAACTAGTCCGCCTTTTAGATACGTTCCGTTCATTTCGCATAAAGCCGGGAATGAACCGTTTTAGCGGAATTAATTACGTACTCAAATGTTACCTTTTACTCATTCTGTTCAATTTTTCGAACCTAATAAATTATTGACGTATAATGCAATTGTCATATAATGTCATAACCCGCTCTATTGATTAAGATTACATTCGTACGGTAGGTTATTTTATTTCGTTGGATAAAAGCCGGGTTGTAATTTGCAAAAACAAGACCTTATATTTTTGAGTGCAAAATGCAGTTAATTACACACCTGGTTTCAACTCGTCAGTTCGCATTCCTCCATATAATTAATATCTAGCATTTTGGTGACCAAATCTGCAGTGAATCCGTATTGTGCAAGTAAATGTTATCTTTTTTCCTAGGCATATAACAAAAAAAACTAGGTAAAGCCAAATGAGAAATGTCTCCCTATATTTTAGTGTACAGTTTGAGTGTTTGCGAACTAGTTACGAATGAGATAATAACTTACACTTGTTTTTTTTATGAAATGCAATATTTTTCTACAGTTGGACCGATATTTTTCATTGATGAATATATTCGTAGGATGGTTAATCTTACGTCAGAAAGACTTCGTTATAAGATATATTAACATTAAAACTGAGAACAGAAAACAGTATGACATAATGTGTAGACACCATAAAACCGGGGTTCAGTGACTGATATATATATATATGTACATGCATACACGTTTATGTAGTACACGTTCATTTTTCTATTGCATGTTGAATGATGGTGGTATGATGTTACCTGTTATACCTACTCGTATTTCACATTTACGTAACTTATATTTACGTTGAAAATAGAAGGACAGTGTGAATTCATTGTAGTATCCTGTCTCGTCCGTACAGTATACGTCCTGTTTTGTTTGGTGATTCCAACAAGACCAGAGTCACGTGATTAGGAGTAAATCACGTGATTAGGTGTTAATCACGTGATCAGTAGTCACCTCGTTTCTTGATGTAAGTCTGCTGATCCAAATGAATTTACAAGTATGATAAAAGCAAATACAGTACTGTCCTATATGTTGATTATACAATCGTGTTTTTGTCCTTCCTATTTTGTAAGTATACATATCTATTATATCACGGCCCTGTGAATTACATTTAATAGGTTTGATACAAAATATAGCAACAACAAAATCAATGTTTAACTAAAATGTACTGTGGATGTTTATCAATATCACACACATATTACAATGGTTGTTGCTGAATACATTAAGCCGCATGAACATTTTACATCACAGACAGATATAATGACGACTGCATTCCTCAGACAAATTTATATCGACTTTGAAGACAGTAATTACCACGTATGATAATCGTTTTATAAGTTTATCTTCATCTAAATTTGCATATTATTCGATAATTTACAACTTCCAAGTTTTCAAACTTGGTCTGGCTGTAAGTAAAGGTAATAACATAATTGATGGTCTTTATAACTCGCGTAACATAACATCATCTTAACATTGTAATAAACTCGGATTGTAGTAAAATGTAAACGTGCAACGCCTTTTATAATTTGAATGAAAACAAAACAGCTGTATGGTCACGTGATAAGAAATAAATCACGTGACGAATGACTGAGCAGAATAAAATTAGGCGATCAAAACAAAAAAAATCTCAAAACGGAAACCTGGAGTTAAACACCTGTTGTTAGTTCTAATTGTGTTTATTCTGTAAGTAAATATAAATAAAATGTTTAACTTGAACAATATTAGATATCTATAAAGCATTTAATTTGTTGTATATCACGGCTGTCAGTTAAAATTACTTCTGCTATGTCAATTTGTTTGACAAGGTCTGTAATGCATGTCTTAATCTCAGTATTGTAAGAAATTGAACTTATTTGATTTACGGTTAGATAAGTACTAGTTTATCATTTCTGTAATTTATTTCTTCTGCCATTGTTGTGTATTTGTCATTTGAATAAAAGTTGTTTTTTTATGAAAATGGCACTCTTGTTTAAATAATCTACTTAGTGGTACATGTTATGCCCTACAAACAGCAATATGTTAGATAATGTGGTGGTCCCAGTATGATGACTAATTCCAGAGAACTGATCAACACACTAGCATATGTAATACTCTGTAGCTAACGGGTCCCCTTGAGGTTTACACTAAATCACCTGTAGGGGCTTTGGCTGGCAAAAAATAGTCATGTTCACGGTCAGTTGACCAAAATGAGGAAAGTAGGTTGCAAAACTTTTCAATTTTTTTCTAAACGAAACTTTAGCACGATTCGCCCCTAAATATTCTCGTACCTCAGCGCCAAAATAAGGTCGATCGGATGACCGTAAGCTCGACTTTTTGTGGCTTTTTATGTCATTTTAAAGTTTAATATTAAAGATCTTGCTGCGCGGGCATTGCCTTTCGTTCGGTTGTTTCGTTATTTTAACTCATTCGGTCATTATTTCAGACACTAACGGTTAAATATTTGAGGTAATTATATTGTAGTCGGATCTGAACCGACAGAATGCTGGTGATTGCAGTGATAGCATGCCTAGTAACCTTCTGGTCAGTATATATGTTAGTATCAAAGCACTGCTATGATTTAGTGATCAAAGAATAAATCTAATTAGATTATACCGAGACCAGAGAATGTACCGTGCCATAACACTAGGATTAATACAGATAGTTTGTATGAAGGTGGCGAAAACCTTTTATTAAATTCACACCACACGCAAGTTTATACAATAATCCATAACGCTTGAACAAACCTCCTATAATCGTGTAAAATATAACATAGTAGCATGCCGTCAGATTTAGACATTTTTTTAAACAAATTAGAATATTTTGATATTTTGAAACATTTTTACCGGGTGAATTTTGAGTATGAATTAAAATGTCATTGATCAGTTCATATAACCGCTTATTTACTTAAGGTGATGGTCTTTCAGTTAAATACGGCCAGGTCATTAAAATGATATGTTTATATATATTTAAATACACGTGAACCTAAAACATTCCTTACGTAGACGATCGCCGAATTTCATCTTGTCACTAAAATATAAATTGAAATTTAAATACTTAATAATACCTTCAAAGTATCCACCACAAATTTGGTATGTGTCGCTGAAATATTTAATGTTATATTTTTAAGTAATCTTAGGACAGAATAAAACATATAACCATTGTGACATAAAATGTCATTACTTACAGAAAATGACACGTCGGATTCCTGCGTACTTCAGCTTCTAGGAACAGCAAATATTTAATTTTAATATTGTTTTGTTTCTGATATGCACTTTTAATGTATGAATAAGTATATTCTTATTGTATGTGTATGTTGTGTGATTTGAAAAAAAGACATACATTCCCTGCGCTAACACAAGAAGTATCAATAAAACATCGAATACTTTTCCCTGCATTACACATTAAAATATGTTAATTGAATACAAATTTATCCACAAATTTGCTAAATGTGACAATTTATTAAACTCTGTATTGAATAGACATCTTGCTGACAAGACAGGATCATAAATCATATAGTATTTTCAGTACGAGCGTACAACATTAAAACCTGTATCTTTCATTCAGTCTCTGAAATTCCCATATCACATCGTCTCATCTATTTTATCACTTCCCTACAGTTTGTCTGTCGGCCCATCTTTATATTTTATACAGGTTTTATTTCTAAATAAATTCAGACTTCTTTGTAACATAAAACTATGTGAAACAAATCTTAGCCTGTATATATTCCAACCATATTGTCCAAATGTCTGTAAAATGCCGTTAATTGAACATTAAGCGCACGTTGAAAACTGATTTAATCCATTCAACAATCTATTTGGAAAAATTTTACACCGAAATTTAACCAAATTCAACTCTAACATGTCATGTTTATTTGGGATATTTGTTTAACAATGAGGCAGATGAATCAGAGAATTTAAAATGCATAAAAATGAGAAAAAATGAGAAAAAATAACCCTTTTACATTCCGGAGGACACAGAAAACCGGAGTGCAATGTTAAAGGGTAGATAGAGCAATAGTTGTTGATTTCGTAGGATAAAATAGTATTTAAGGCAGACATTATATCCCGAAAAGTCAATATCTAAACTTACGAATTAAAATTCTCATGATTGAAGCAATAAGAACATTTATATTAAGTGACGATTTGCTGGTTCACAAACAAGGTTATGTTCAAGAATTTTCTACTAAACTTGACACAAAACGATTCAAATGTTTCTCCTCAATTTGTTTCTAACTTTTCATGTCAATGACATTTATAGTAAATACTCCGTATCTTCGTCAACTTGAACAATGAAACAACAACAACTAGCAGTATCATATGTCTGTTAGAAAACATTAAATCTTTATCAACAAAATCGACATTTTAGAAATTTCGCATATTAAATATCTTCACATACGAGAAGGTATCAAACAAAAACTAGCTGTAGCCAAATTATACAATAGAAACTTGCCGCCTTTGTAGAATATCTGTAACAATACAACTGTGAATGAGCTTATAAGTAATGGTATAACATTTACGTATAATCATAGCAAAACCTCATGTGCTGAATTTACGTGTGCTTTGTAAGAAATCATTTGCTACCAGGGTATAACAAAACAATTTGTGCCGTATTTTGATGGCAACTTCGAAATATTAATTGTAAAGTAATGGTTAGAATTACACAACGTTGAGGAATGCAGAACACTGGGCGTGTTTCGCGCACAAAATGTGAAATTATAACCATTACAATGAACCAGTCAACATCAATTAACTCAATATGTTTCAATTACTTCTTCACAACTCGAAATTCAAAAAATCATCAAAAGAAAGTTGGTGCTCTTTGTAAACCGTTCTCCTTTCATCTCACAGCAATAGAATGCATATATTTTAATATGGTACACATGCTTCGTTACTTTTTATAATCCAAACGTGTCCTTTAAAAATGCATGCATTAAATTTGTTCAAATATCGGGTACAAGAATGTGTGGGGTCAATTACTAAGGGTCATTTAACCTGTCAAACAATCACTTGGTACATCGCGTTCGAACTATAAGATCTTTAAACACCACCCGGTGTCAGCCATTTTACCACGTGACAAAATTACCCATAATGCGTGTGGCAAAGCGAACACCAATTAAGCCTGTGAGAGACGTTATGTTGATACTTTTCTTTAATAATTTGGACATGCAAGTAACGAGATTTCACTGTCTTCCTGTATATCAATCAGTCAGGTAATGGCAAGATGGGTGAGGTATAATCATTAGTTTCTTTAGAGGCGCAGATCACGCGTCAAAATTAAATGATATCATTCAATGAAGTGTGTTTTTTATTGTAAGATGTTTTGGCGATAATCAAACTTTGCACTGAACAGAAATTAATACAAAACTCTAGCATCTATGTAAGCGTCAGTATATGTGAGTGACACACGTGAAATATAAAGAGAACGATTACTAAACTGTAAGTAGAAATATGATCCCTCCGCATGGATACAATGCATGCGAAAATCACACATTCCAGGCACGTAGGTTCGCGGATATTTTAATTCAAAGCTGCCCTAGATTTATTACTAAATCTAGCAGTCTACATAAGATTTGTTATTCATAAGTCTCGTAACTTTCAACCGTACTATCGAAGTGTTAGCGATCTATTTTCTTCCGCGAAATATTAACATCTACACATTCAGGTCGAGTAAGTGTCAAAATACTACAACTTAACGATCTAATTAACCACTGAGTGTTTGCCGTATATGTAACGTCCTTCATTCAAACGGATCGAGTCATTAGGTACTAATGTATTTTCATTACGCGCACCCCACTTCATAAAATTGTTCAATACAACATTTACTATCACACACCATCGCGTTCTCTCTACATATCTAGCATACTTCGATTCATTTTATTCATAATTATGCTTCAAGAATGTACGAATGATGAAAAATCAGTGATGCACAGTTTCGCTATGTAAATCTGATTAAGTTTTTTTATTCTGCTGTTTAATAATCACGCTTGCGGTCGGTATGAACTAATGTTGTTACCAAAGCGGTGAGAATTAGGAATGAAACTCAATGAATTCTATGAAGAATAAACCACACATACATATTATCTCATGGAATGTCATCATATATTTGTTTATACTTGATGTAATACATAGAGCACGTTGCGTATTTGTATGTATCTTTTTCTTTTATGTACGTTCATTCAAACATCATATGTAGTATAGATTATGAGCGTATAATAGATATTCTTGTAATTAAACTTGGGTTTCTTTGTACTTATGTTTTATTCCTGCGAGTTGAGAAGGACGTGGATACCCGGATAAATGAACGTAACTGTAAGATTTAAGGAAAATGTAAAACTAGCGTGGAGTTCATGTGACGAACATAGAGTAGATCGCGTATGAATGGTTTAACTGATGAATGAATAAAATGAATGATCTGTCTCGCGGAAAAAAGACGAATAAGACTGAAACGTACTAACCTTTGAGAACCGGAGCTAGATAGTGACCTGTCCAAGTATAATCTACCTGATTGTATATCCATACATGTACACTCACAAGTAACAATTCGAATAGTGTCCTTCACAAACAAAGTAAATTTATCACATTTTCATATCAATATTTACGAACATTACATAAATAAAAACAGACAAAAAAACGACGGTGTTTTTATTTTGCTGATATCAATCCTTTACGCATTTGATAGCCAAATATTTTATCGAACACATCACTTCAATTTTTATTGTTATAGATAAAATCCAAGGTTCGAATAACCAAGTAAATATTTATATAGAGATGAATCGTCCTCTGGTTAAAACTAAACATATCACTTCTCCTTTTACTATATTTAGCTGTCTTTAAAAACTAAAACAAACGAGGAAGAAATATGACATCAAATTATTTCCACCTATCATATTACAAGTCACATATTTTATTTCACACAGTTAAGTTTTACAGACAACACGACGATGTACCACGTGCTGATATCCTTATCGCCCGTATGGTATCTCGATATTTAAACAAAAGTTAAAATCCTTCTTTCCAAGCCTGATATGAATCTATCTAAATGATTACAGACGTTACATCCAGACATGCTACAACTGAGGCATGTGGTTTATAAAATGACATATCGTTCACAGCAATGTGACAAAGATACTACACTTATCCAGTAAGAAATCGTTTATAATTTTGTTTTATTTTTTTAAAAAAAGCAAATTTATATCCCCAGATGCCAATTACAATTTCGCGAGTTTCGTCCGTAAATTGCGAGTGCTTGTAACGAACTCATCACGTCACCCACAAATGTAGTTAATGTTTATGAAGGGGTGGTTTTATGGAATGCGTTTAAAATACCTAGAGTGAGATAAGTCATCATTTTATACACAATAAAATAGTGTTAGTTCACGTCATAAACACATAGTAAAGTCAATTGTTTGAGTACAATCATCACAGGAGAAGAAGTCAGGGAAGAACAGGAAACATGCAGTTCATACTTCACGTTATAGTATAGATACGTATTAATTAGAGATAATTGACAACGCACAGTAGGAAGCACACTTGAATCAGTGTCTGTCTAGTCTACGTAATAATTAAGAAGAAATTTATTACATCTTCATTTTATCACAATATTGGATGCCAAAAAGTTCCAAAAAACTGTTTTCTAAATTTCCAATTTCTAGACTGCAGCAACTTGATTTTGTAATTTGTATAAGTAAAATTCATTTCTCACTCGGTACAAAAGTATTAAGCCAATTATTGAATTACTGGTTCCCTTCGTACAATATCAGTTTCCTGGCTTAACAATAACCTTTTATTTTTTGTACTCCCCCCAAAAAAGTTGAAAATTTGGAAATACTTACGCTATAATCATCCCCAGTGATTCGTAGATTTTAGTCATACACACGCCAACCGTATGATTAGTTCGAACCGTTAAATGGAAGGTTTCCATTAAACAACACTAACATGAAAGTAAACTATCAACCATTGAGTCATATACTATATGGTTAAAGATTTAATTGAGTTTCGAACCGTTTAATTAATGAACTCAGTGGTTCCTGGATCTGTTCCACCAACTGCATAGTCATAAAATTACAAACTACTTTATCTAATTAAAACACTGTTCTTATTGGCTCGGAAACAAAGCGATGTATTAATAAAAGTTCTTTTATTTTCCTACATGAGTCAATCAGCTAATATTCCGTAATTCTCGGTTTTATAGAGGTACATTTTAAATGTTTAACTTCCCCAACAAATGCCATATACCGAAATTTATGAGTATATTGTCTGGGTCGGCGAAACGGGAGCACCTTAAAACAAAACAGATTTCTGTGCTTATAAACATACAAAAGCAAAACAAAAACGAAGTCGAAATGTTACGGTGACACCGGAGATTCCATAGTTCAAATATTTAAAAGCTAAAAACTATTCATACTTATGATGCAGTGAAATGATAAAGATTACGACAATGATCGTGTATTGTTAAACAGATATTTTACTAGAATTTTCTTGACACTAGCTTTAGGAGACAAATGTTCCTAGCAACCAAATTATGTTATGCACGCTGTAAGAAATATGTTTTTATATCATTGGACTGCATACTTGCTTATGACCTGTAGAAAGTAATAAATTGCATAGATTAATGTGTCGCGAATACTAATGGCATTGTAAATAATTAAATTCAAATTTCAGTCTATTTATTTGTCCATAATCACCATAATTACATGCCGTATTTATTTAAATGCATACATAATGCAACATAGTCGTTTTATTTCATCTTGACAGTTGAGAAGTGTGCTGCACAGGTGTGGGTAAGGGAATAGGTAGGCGAGGAATTTCATATAAATAGAAGCCTTGTTTCAGAGTTATTTAAATGCCTAATTTCAGCAACCAAAATTCAACGCGACAATAATCTACGCCTATGATCGCCTGTTCAACTTTTATGTTACATAATACGCGTGGAATGCCTCTGTGACAAATCTGACAGTCCGACTCAATGACACCCAGTTTTTATTGAAACACAACCGAAAATACAATAAAATGTTAAAGCCTTCAACATATTATTACGCTGACAGTTTTACTGTTTCGCTTTATACCATCAGGACAAGCGAGATTGCTCTTGCAGTTTTGTAATTCTGTTAATTAGTTTTTATACCATACAATTAAAGTCAATCATTGTTATGCAGTTATAAAAACTGCCAAAGCAAAAACGACGCGGAATATTTTTTGAAGTTTAGTTGGAGGGAAAATTAAAATTCGAATGCTGTAATATGAGGTGTGCTGTGTTCGTGAATAAGTAATTTAGCGTCTCATCCTTAAACACCTCGTTCACCCTAAGAATATGTGATACAGTTTGAATGATTGGTCATAAAGTCCAGGGTGCTTTGTTGTATGTGTGTAAAGTCTTTAACAATTATACGCCAGTGTCATATAGCCACATGACATGACGGTAAAAATATTGTTAACTCGACTAATTTCTTTCTTCAAAACACTTCAGTTTCTTACACAATAGCAACATAAGTTGATAACCCAACCAAAAGCATTCAACAGGATCGTCTTGAATGTAGGATCCACTTTGCAAAAAGTGACAGTTAATTTCAAACCATACTTTGTATAAACGAGCGCAAATATAATCAGAAAATTGGACATGGGATACGAGAGAAAAGTATACATTACAGACAACTTGACCTTAGTTAGACTAGGGTGACATTTGTGCCCACAATGAGACGCCGCCGCAAATTGTCTTCTGATTGTAGGTTCCCAACAAACCTGATTGAGTAAACGATTTACGTGCAAGCTACAGAACTGTATGTACATCATTCCCACCTGATTATATTTCTCCACATGCCACATCATTACTCTACCCTTACTCTAGATTACCATTGATTACAAGGCTAATAGAGTGAACTGTATGAGAGAAGTTCGTTTAGTAATTTCGTGGCTAGTTTAAATATTTTATACAGGTAGGGTCCACAAATTGCCATATGACAATATTTTATCTAACTTTTTGATGGCTTTATTTTGACAGGTTTTGTCTTCAGATATTTTTGGTGTTTTATCAGGCTTGATGTCAAAATGTTCGGTTTTATTTGCTTTAATGATTAGGATATCGTTTGCAATCAAAATGCTTGTAATGTCTGTCGTGAAATGGTAATCTCACGTATCGGACTATTTTGATCGCATAAGATCCAAAAAGTATGCAATTTGGTGTGTTAACTTCAGACGCAGACAGACTAAATGCAAGTGAAGGTTAAATTGACAATTGATGCAGGTTAACATAACTAACAACGTGAAGTTACAGAACGGAAGACAAATGATCCAATAATTGATTGTGTTGTATTTACTGCTGGAAGTCTTCAAACTTCCAACGATGTTAAAGTGACGTGATAATCACAGAATTAATGGGAGACAGTTACAGAAGTCGTTGTGACAAAACTGGATTTCAAAGATTTTCTAACAGTTGCAGTGCGTTGTATAACTTTTCAGTGAGAAAGTGGTGTAGATGTTGTTGATATAGATAGACTAACAAAGAATGATTGATCTCGACTGACAACTTAAATTAGATGCTATACCGACTGCTCTAACCACAACTATAGTCGGTATGCACTTAACACATTTACAAGTGTAGATTGTCATTAATGAATCTTGTATAGCTATCTAATGAGATGATATAATAAAGCGGTCACTACGAGCGAATAAATTAACGAATTGATTGCCAATTAAATAATGATATGAATGATTTGTTTTGAGTCCTACTTGGAATGTGGGGAATTTTGAATAGAAGAATTTATGTAATATAAAAATTGTCATATGATTTCAAGAACCACATGTTTGTGTTTACTATCTCTGTTTGATAAGCTATCTGAGATACGTAAAGGTCATTCGTGGACTGTTTAATCCTTTTTGGTACTCCAAACTAGATAGAAATCTTAGTCCTTCCTGTTATTTTTGTTCGCTATGAAGTTTTTACATTTTTCTCTCATAGGATGGGGACAAAAAGAGGATGTGAAATATAACATAATATTGTATCTAATAATGTTCTAATAATTGACTAATTTATGCGGGTTATTAGAAAATAACGTTCCCATTCTCGGAAGAATTCCTATCTGAGAGTTATATTGATGGTAGATACTTAACAATTGTTTTCTGTGAAACGTACATTTATTCTTTATGCTCAAAGCAAACAGTTTACGGCTTAAATAAAGACAAAAATCCCCCTTTGATAACCAAAACCATGTTTAATCAGGATGCAACGAATCAAGGGCCCTATATAAATATCTTAAATGTGTTATACACAATACAAATCCTCTAAACCATAACACTTGTGATTTATTGGCGAGTTTTTTCTTATTTGAGATTCGACGTATGAAGATATATTTACGAGTACCGTGTTTGTATGATTCTCACAGCGAGTACTTGTCATGGAGAGTGATATTTACTCCTGTAAAGTTTTAATATTAAGCGAAACCAAATCATGACATGTTAGAAAACACTAAATATCCATAACGCAATGATATCTATATCAGTGTATGTATACGTTTTAAAAAAGTGAAAGTATCGCAATTTAAGTAACAGACATGAGATATATAAACCAAGAATGGAATATTATCTTTGTTTTATAAACTTGTCGTGACGGATAATCTATGTTTTATAAACATGTCCGAATATATGTGGAAAGTTATATCTTCCATATGATTGATCGATATGAGCGCTTGTGCATCCTATGATATGGAAATTTTTGAAATGAGGGTATTTTTCAACAAGCCCAAATTTATTGTACAAAATAGACCGCGTACATAATGTTAAACGTTTCGTGACAGTTAAATCTTCATATGTTATACAACATTTGAGTGACTGAATATGTTGGTTTTACGTGTACTCCATTAGAAACAAACATGTACCTGCACCACTCAGGAACAATAAAGGTAGATATAGTACTTTCTGACGTCATCAAAGCATAAATGTATCACTGACATAACCCTCAATTAGCGACTAATTATTTTGCAAGATAAAACTCTGGTCTACGTCTGTGCTTCAATGCAGTTATGTTCATTACAACAATTAGTAAGATTTCACCTGATGGCACGGAGTCTTGTATGTGTGTCTACATAGCAAGATCCTATGAACAGAAACGAAGCCTA
This sequence comes from Lutraria rhynchaena, assembly GCA_008271625.1. Taxonomy (NCBI): domain Eukaryota; kingdom Metazoa; phylum Mollusca; class Bivalvia; order Venerida; family Mactridae; genus Lutraria; species Lutraria rhynchaena. The sequence continues at coordinate 147,076 of VIBL01000387.1, forward strand.
AAATCACTCATCATGAGCCGGCTTACACTTGTCTTCAGGAACAAGTGCTTGCCGTACTTAGAGCACCTAACAACTGAAGGTAGGTTCGGTGACATAAATCATACATATGCTACACCACATATTAATCATGCTGACTCGTTACTTCAATGTGTAACTGTTACGGAATGGTAAAAATATGCTGTAGTAACGGGTTCAAGTCAATTAACTTCACCGAAAAAAAACTTTTCACTCAAACATAAGGTAAATCATGGATAATTTATTCGGAATTCGGAAAGAAATAAAAGTCATATTTGCTTCATTGAGTTATAAAGAATAGGAGGGACGTTAAAACGACATTTTTTCTGTTTGAAACGTTAACCAGTCATATGACTAACTGTATAAAGTTGTGATTTTTTAAGTATGGGGACGTCATCAGCTGAAGCTGGGGCTATAAATTAGAAAATGGGCAGGTTGAAGAAGGCCAATAATGAGTTTAAAAACCTTCATGAACTCATCATTTGTATATTTACACTATATAAGATAACAGCCATGTCACCGAGACGATACACCAGAGTACTTTCATCCGACTTGATTGATTACTAATTTATAAGCAAAAAATAGAAATTACATGAATTCTTCAAAGACTTTCATATCTTTTAAATACGCTGCATTTAAGACTTCATACAACTTTATGCATTCCGATCGTTCGCGTAAGGGTTATCTTTGCAAATCATTTCAGAACACACATTATAATGTATAATTAAATATATTTGTGTCGAACATCGCAAAGGCTAATTTCTGTTTAACATTGTATAGAAAGTTAAAGGTATCACCTGCATCTAATTATTATTCAACCTTGACATTTTTTACCCACACAGATTATGATTTACGGTATTTTAATGTCTGGTAACGTATCAATTGAAAATCAAAGTTGATGTATTGGTCTGTAAGTTGTAATAAATACATGTTATGATGATTAGTAATTTATAAATATTATTTATGTATTTCTTGGGTGAATTTTTAATAATACAAGATAAAGACGTTAAGTAAATGATTGCCAAAACTGATTGATGGCAATGTAAGTAAGTTGAATGGGATTTTTAGATGACTGAATAAGCGATAATGCAAAATACAAGCACGGAAAAAACTCATTCAGTAAACACTCCAAAGACCACCTCTGTACAAAGACCGCTTATTTCTGGACCGTTTTTCAGACCACTTGTTGTTAAGACTGTTGTTTTGGTGGTCTTTACATCGAGGTTTTACCGTACTTAGTCATTATTCTCACGTGGTCTTTTCAACAGGTTTGTGAACTGTTTAACAACCACGTGACTACCACAATAACTCAATCATACCATACTACATTTAAAGCATATCAATTAGTCATTCTAACTTATCCTTACTTTCCACTGCGCTGTTTAAAATGGAATGAACTCATCGATCCATGAAAAGGGACATAAATAGGGGACAACAGTTTACTGAGCGTTGATAAACATAAACATTGATTGTATACAATGCATGGAATTCACATAACTAGCAGGTTGACATTTAACTAACCCTGTGCGTATAGACAGATAGATTCACGCAATAAATAACATAGATTTGGGTGATTCCTGTATTTATATTGTTCATTGAACGATAAGTTTCAATAATTTTGTCAAAATGTTTGATTATGTCAATTAAGATCACCTTACAAGCTAACAGCAATGAGAAATATTTGTAAAGCTTTGTCCGACAGACTTCTGAATACATGACATTAATCAGTTGTTCATTTAAAATGTGACAATCTAACAATAACACAAAGGTATTATATTCTATCTACAGCTCATAGATTTAGTCAATTTTACACCGAACGTCGTAAATTATATGATTAGCTTAAGTTCAAACAAGGTCACGGATTCCTTCATTATCTCAACTTACCATATCAGAAATTTTAAAGGGTTGACTACATTTTGAGGGGGCAATTAAGACTTACGATATTATCCAAGGTGGTCCGCGGTATTTAGTGTCTGTAAAAACTACGGAACATATTTATTACTTCATTTCACAACAAAAAGAACGATAAAAGTTTCAAGTATTTTGTGAACGTACCCCACAAAACGGTGTAAATAGAACACAACTACTTGTCAAGTTAATAAGAAAGAACTATAAAGCTTTAAATAAGATAGTGTACTTTCATTTATATTATAATTATAAAATAAGCGCACCCCTCTACTATTGAGGAAATACATCCGTCATTCGGTGTAAAAGCGGCGATATAGATCGGTTTGAAACCGAATGAATAGAACAGGAATACAGGCGATAAGTACGATATTACGGTGCTTAAATAAGACAGTCTGATTACAGAATTACTATCTGTCTGATGCAAGGAGAACAGATCAATGGTACGGTATATATTTAGAGTAATGATTGTCGTATTTTTGGCTGTGCTTATTAAGTAAATGTGTATACTGTACCGAATAATCGGATATTTGTCTATCCATCAATTACGACAAAGTCTACCTACAGTTATCATTAAATACCAATTAAATAAGGCAGTTTTGTGGTTCGCTGCGTCTCTCTAGTCAAAGAGATATGATTGTTAAATACCTTATTGTCAGCAACATAAAACCTTCCAAACAAATATTCTAGGGAAAATTATCAGTAGAACTATTTACGTAAATGATTTTGTAGCAAGTGCAATCATAGTTATGTGGCAAATATGCATTTCTTCAGATAAGATCATTCTCTTTCGGGGTCAGCTAATCTCGTGGGGTTAATTGTAGAGAATTGTGAAAATATCCTGAAGATTCTTATGAAGTCATTGGAATCCACACATAGAGATATCAAGAATTTTCATGTGACTTTAGATAAATAATTCCTCACAAACATACACCTGGCGGGAAAATACTCGGCTTATATCGCCACATATGCGACTATCACTTTCAAATTTATTACGAATTACAAAAAATGTTTTAAATGCATTGACTGGAAGCATCTCAGACCACAGGGAGAGAAAGAAAGGCTGCGACCCATTGTGTTGTTGAGCTACGGTGAAATAAGCCACCATATCGAAACAATGTAAAGAAATTGCCAAGAACAAAAATTCACATACCATGATATCATTCTATCAGATGTCAAATAGTAAACATTTTCTTCCCTTTGTGCGAAACATTCCTGGACACACAAAAAACCGCACAGGCTATTATTATAAGATGAATAGTTTTTATTACATTCTACCGTCATTTATTCAAGAACTGATTCAATAATTGGCATAGTTTTAAACTAAATCCGTATCGAGGTTTAAAAGACAGCCATATTTATACACCCATGTCATAATAGGTAAATTAGTCGTTGCCGATCTTCAGCTGACGTTAGAAAGCAAACAATACAAGTCAAACATACAAAATACTCGAAATGTTCTAACGACGTGGGGTGACGATATAGGACAAGTTTGAAGCATTTATATCGTCTGAAAACACTGTGAGACATGTATCTGATGTCGCCGTCTGGTTTTAACGGCCTCCACATGGAGAATTTTTTCAACGTTCTCCTGCTTCGCTAGGAATCTGTCATCATTACAGTGGGCGACAACATGGATTACCCCCATAGGAAGTAGCTGTCAACATGTTGTTGTGTATATAACATGCTTAAACCATCGTAGGAATTTCGTCAAGTTGGCGCGTATCCGAATTTTTGATGTCCGTCAGCTAGTTTACTTACACATCAAGCTTTGTCTTAATACTGTCACGAATGGACATAGATAAAAGCAGCAATTATACAATTATGCCCTTATTTAGCAAAATTCTAATTGTCCCGTGAGACAATCGTAAAGCGTACCGATATGACTACTTTTATGACCGAGCAAATAATAAAAGTTTTTTTGCAAATTATGTATCAACTTCGTAAATATTATTCTGTACAAGATCAATTGATACGGACCCCCATGTAAGCTCTGGTTTTATTTGAAAACACAAAACCACGTATGTTTATATTGTGAGCGTATTTGTTTTTATAATATATTATAACAATATACATATATTCGGTAATCTGAAAGAACTATTTCAGTCACCCAATGTTTGGTTTATTTATTAATATTTGCATTCAATATTAACAAAATGTATTGAATAACATGAAATTAAACTGACAGTGTTTTTATTGACGTTTAATTATGTTGTACTTCAAATTCTATCATACTGAAATGATCACGATTTTAATGTGAGTTTATACGCATATATTAATATGAGATTTATAAGTAAATATTCGTACAAAGAAAATATGTTTGATATATCTGTGAACGCGTCAAACAACGTCGCATTCATAATTACCATGCAATCAATGGATCTTTCTAATTAACACAGACGGTCGTTGACTAAAATTAACATCAGATATTTATCAATATAAACACTTTGAAGAGTTTCATCTTAACAACGAAATCTTCAACAAGAAATCTTGAACGAGCCACAAACCTTGTTGATGACAGACAGCCATTCACTATGTATCAAATAATGATATCTACAGAATTCTGGATTTTAATTCGTTAACTAATTACTTATATCGATAACTAACAGGTGCGCCTGGAAAATAAGTTTCCTGTTTAACTCAACAGTGCAGTCATAATTTGGATTTTACAGATAATCTGTTGAAAATCTTTATTAGACATAATAGTCTGTCTGAAAAGTTTCTTATTTAACCAAGCGCGTAGCTAGACCTTAATACAAGACCTTTTATGTGAATCTATTATGAGAACTCGCAATGCTCAGAATACAGATAAGAAAGATTTTCGCCCCAAAGTCCTTGGTGTATATATCACAGTATGTGAAGTTCCATTTTTTTTCTGCTCAGTACTGAAAAAAATAGGATTTTTAGCCCTAACATCATTTTATCTTAGATAGCATAATTGCCCATGTATTCATCCACACATTGATCAGTCACCGACAAATAACTCACAGAGAATATGTTTGCTGCGTAAGTAAAAACATCCTCGAGATGACAATATAAGCCTCTCACTGTATACAACTTGTGTATTTATCATTTTATTTAATTGATCATTACAGCCACATTTAGATGCTTCATGCTGATAATTATGTCGGGATATTTTGAACATCACAGGGCCTGAACATTCTTGTCTTAGGCTTGATCAAATCTGAATTTTATTTTTTTTTTGCTTTGCTTCGTTCATAAATTCGTTCAGATAACGCTAACATATAATCAAAAAAGTTCCCAATAAAACTTAAGTGATGTTAACGAACGTTCATTTATTCTGATCAAAATAAATGAAAATAAAAAATATGTGATTCATCCTGAAGTAATGTAATTTTAAAGAAACAAAGCCGGGATGTGAGTCATTCGTGATGATCACGACGGTATCCAAACGGTTAAAAGTTTAGACCTACCCCGACCGTAACATTACAGTCAATAAATTCGAATATATCACAAAAATGAGGTTCACAAATCAATATAAAATATATAAATTTGATTTTTGGGGGGCGGAGGGGGACAAAATTTGAATATACGGTAATTGTCGACTTAAAATTACCCCAAACCAGTATATATAACTGTGGAATGGATCTGCTTTAATTAAAATACGTACCAAGTTACATCAATGAATTATGAGATGTGAATATATACACACATAAAATGTTTACAATATCCACAGAAAGTACTGCAGGTATGATGCATAAAATATACTTATCTTAACGCTTTATCTAGACTGTACTTTATGTATGTTTTAAAACTAGCTTATTTATCCACAGTGACACAACATCAGGTACGATATACGCAAATATGCACGCCTAAGGATTCTGTTTCATATGTGACAGAAAAGCGAATAGACAGACAGCGAAATTTACTGTATGATAAAATGTTGCCGAGGAATACCGTAGCGAAACTTTATTACTTAATTTTCATATAAATTCACCAAATTTCTTATGATTAAAGACATAAACTGTGTCGCAAATATTTTTTGTACCGAAACATCAAACAGAGGATTTGTGATGAAGAACGGTTGGTTTTATGTATGATGTTGTGTGTTTAGAAAAATTCTCAAGCAAAAATCTTACGCTTAAACACTTGTGATATGTTGACACCATGTTTGACAGTCTGTGTCTGTTGACACCACGTGTAACTGTAATAGAGATTTCTGTGCCTGTTGACACCACGTTTAACTGTAATAGAGATTTATGTGCCTGTTGACACCACGTTTAACTATAATAGAGATTTCTGTGTCTATTGACACCATGTGTGACTGTTATACAGATTTCTGTGCCTGTCACACCATGTTAACTATCACATTGTGTCGTTGATCGAGGATGCTGCAGAGTTTTGTTTAAATTGTTTCAAAAATGTTGTTTTATCTAACGCTACAATCAGATTATGTTCATTGATTTCAAGTCAATCAGTTAATTAGAAGTTAATTAATCATACCAGACATCATCACATTCACAGACGAAACCAACAACACCATGAGTACAGGATGTTAGTGATGAAATACACAGAAAGTCGAGTAGACAGATACCAGGAGACAGAATGTATGTGAAAGTATATTACAGTTGTACGCTGGTTTATACCATCTTGAACACATTATTATCAAAGTGCTTTGCTTGAATAAACGAAGCAGAATTTTCATTTTTCGATACAATCTACAGGGGGAATGTTATTCAATCGGGGGTCAAAATGAACATCGTTTGTATAGAATTTATTTAAATGTAAAAATGTCATTGAAAAAAATATCTGGGTGTCATAGAAATTGTAATTGATCGGGACGATTCATCCAGCGGTACTACCTTAATATGATCTTGCTATAGGCATTTATAATATATCGTTTGATAATCGAGTTTAATTTGAGTGTATTAAATTTTATAACTGAATAACTAGGTCTGCGTGTTAATATAAAATAAATTAACGTTCGTGCGCGCGTATATAAACACAATACAAAAATGTCGTGTATAAATCTATAACAAACAGTGAGAAAATCTGTGGTTTTAGATATTTTAAACAGACTGAAAACAATTTCGTGTATCACAAGGGGACACTCGAGTTCTTTGTCATAGTTTTCGAATCATTTAACATGCGGCGTGTTTTAAGTGCTTTAAGACATTTTTTCTGCATTATTACAAGTATACACTTAAACAAATTATGGCAGACCCACACCATTTACCGTGGATACGGTAATTGTGATAGTAGACGTATTTTTAAGAGTCCCTCTCGTTTTACGCCGGAACAAAATGGCCTTAACTGTGGCTATGATAAAGATGAGCTTACACTGCAGTAGTTCCCTGTAATAACAATATCTATAAGACATTATGATCGAATGCTCAGTCTTAGTGCTATAACTATGTTATCAGAAAAACATAATTCATTTCTGATTAACCTTAGATAATTTGAATTATTCACATATTTCGCTCAGATAACACGAGTGGTATTCACCAGAATGGCATTGTTAGCGATTTTCAACACAATTTACATTAACTTAACAAATGAAAGACAATGCGATGTACAAGATAATTATCTGAGTTCAACAATGTATATTATAATTGATATAAAACAGTGTATATCTTTCATGTACAGCGTTATGATAACAGCTAATATGATAGATATGTATATTCTATACGCTCTCATATCAAGAGTGAATAAATATTGTCGTGGTTTGATCGTGATATCTTGCTGTAATCTTGAACCTTCAAGCCGCTGGGTAATTAAGTAAAATAACATGTGCACAAAATAAAAAAAAACACATCCGTATGCGTGTTAATGGTTCTTTTAACACCTAAAATAAGTCAGGTGTCTGATAAGAGGTTACTGTTCACAAGAGGTCAATACTGTAAAGTTTAATTCGGTGGCGCACTATGTCATACTATGAGTATATTTATACTCTGACTGATCGGTATCAGAACAGTTCTTGGGTAGAGATTCATGGATCAATGGAAATCTAGTAATAATAATACATCAGGAAACATATCAGCACAAGATTAATGACATTTCAATATGGATAGAAAGGTAATAAACTCGTGAATTCATTTGCACTTTACGTTCTGTTTGTCAGACAAGAATCGAGGATTAGAATAAAACCCGGTTATGATGACATTTCAATCCCGAAAAATACATTCCAAACATCATAACAAAATACAACAATGACTCTGTAAGTTACACATATTTTATAGAACGTTCCAATGGATTCAAATCAACAATTAAGACTTCTATAAGTTATACATCCTAAACCATGCTAAACAATGTTGTAGAGTCTACAATTCGCATGCCATGATTACTGAACCCTGCGTTTAATTCGTATATTAATTACATTTAGACCAACGAAGTCCCTGAACCGCGGGTGATCAGTACGTACAAAACGCACGAATATTGTTACATACGAGGATAAAACGTATCTTTCATTTTGATTGAAGATTCACTGTACGGAGTGGGGAATCTCTGATTAATTACAAAATTAATTGCTAGAAAATGGTATGTGTTAATTAGCTTTCTCCTTCATATAAAGTATAAAAGAAATGAGCTAACATCAAACATGAGTGCCCAACCAGATAACGGGTGTAATTAGAATAAGTTCTAGTAATTACGGTACGTCTATAAATTTAAGTTCAGTCTGCAAACTTTTGGTTATGAAACTAACATAAAACAAGTCGTCTGCTTGATTTATTTATTCTCGTCTGGACCTCAAAAATATGATAAACGAACATCAGAAGTGACGGTAGAAGTAAGCTGTATTATTACGTTACATCACTTTTTTAAACATCTGTCATCTAAGCGTAAATAAGAGGTACAAGAAAATTGTACGAGAAAAAACAACGAATATGTCAACTGTTTTGTTTTACCGTCTTCAGATTGCATACAAACGTGAATCAATCATTGCTGGCACGGATATGCAGGAACGGTAATTCGATATGAAGTGTACTTCTACCGTAAAACAACATTGTCTGATTTTTTCAGAGCAGAATTAAACCATTGATGGCATTTTGTGTTAATCAAGAATACATAATATGTCCATAAAACTATTTTAACTGCTACCGAGACGGCCAAAGAAGCAGACATATATCACGACTTGACCTCACAATTCCTCACCCAGGTCTGTAATCTGTCATCTAGCTACCAGACAGTTCATGACATTGGCTCATTATGTTCGTAATAAGCTATTGTCAGCGGGTACATGCATTAATTAATAGAATTATACAATTGATTGTTTCGTGTCCTGTACGGAAACAGTGAGGCACGCGCATTATATGTGAATTGACACAACATGGTCGTATTACTGCATGCGTTGAAAATATCGATTTTCAACGTGGTTCATATTTTACGACGAGCGTCTAAGTCGTACTTTTGTTTATGTTTTGAAGTTTATCATTCAATTGTGCTATAATTAGAGAAACCTACAGAAGGCACATCTAATCTACACTTAGATAATATGTTGAACCATCACCAAACAACATGAGAGATGGAATTGATTGAATTAACTGATTTTCCTAAAATATACTCAAATTGTTCTTGTTTTTTGTACTTCTTTATTGATATTTATTTATAGAAAGTGAGAAATTACAATTCCATTATCACATACAGCAAATTTTATTTTGTCACGGAATATGGACGTCTATATCGCATTGCGAGGCGATTTATTCGTTAGTGTGCAAATATGAAAATTGATTTATAATTGCCCTGTGTGTTTATGCTAACACATATTTTTCGAAATTAAAACCACAAAACCCCCAATAGTGCTTCAATATTTAGACACCACTTGAAATCATACGAAATAACTGGGAATTGTTTAGCTCATACGCTTTTAAAGTTTGCAGATCGCTTATTATCACTTCATGATAATACCGGGTAATGAACTGAACAGTATTATTCAAAATGATGATTGTTACGAATACATACAGAGTCTTAATATAACACTCATACTTGGAAAGTAGATAATCAATTCTTAAGTATAAAATTTGCGGAATAGTCCAAATTTCGATCTAACATCTTCGTATTTTGCTTATCAAATGGGGGAAATGTTTAACATGATACTGCACAATTTTTTTGTACAATATCATTGAAATGTGTCACAATCTGCACACATATTAATAAACCATCTGAATGTTTATCTGTATTAAAATCTTTTAATTCTTGTACGATGCATCTGTAAATTTTATTTTCAAATGTAACACCGTCAAGATCAACATTTCAAGGTTATGTATGCTATAAACATATTTATATCGAAACACAAATACACAGACCACGAACCATACAAGCATGTTATATATACATATTTTAATGTTTAAGGCTTGGATTTTCGATAAAACGATAGACTGGAAATGTAACCTGATTGCGTTTGATTTGAACAAAATCCCGTTTCGAACTTCACTGTAGGAGATATACTGACAGGTTCAAATGTCAAATTCCAGCGATATTTGGGCAACGTCGAGTCTGTGCAGTCTTATTTAATGATATAAGCTATGAGTGTTTTACTGAAGTGCTATGTGTGGTACCTTCTCGTGGATGAGATAAAAGTTGGCGATATATTGAATAGGCTGTCAAACATGCATTATACCTTTGATCTACGTAAAAAACAAAACGTGTTTTGCCAACATTTTAACATCGAATCAGTAGAGTAATTACTGTACTTTACGATGAATGAATATTTGTCTGAGGAGATTTTGTTTTGGTTCTAAGTTGACAAATCTGCCAGACGAATCTTATTGCTGATAATAATATTGTTGTCTGATAACCGGAATGTCTGATAAATATACCAAAAAATGACACGTGTTCTATCCTACCCAGTAAATGTGATTATAAATTAAAGTGACATAATTTTACCTGCATATGGGAAGTCTGTTCGAATCACTTTTCTTCATACTGCATCGGGGAGATGAGGTGGTGTGCAATTGGCCATTATAACAAATGTCCAATATACAGCACACGCTAAAACTCTCCCTAATCCGTGTCACATTAAGTCCGTAACTTCCCGGTGCTTTTATCTAGAACCGAGGTTTTTAGTACCCGAAAAAAATGTACTTTAGGCACAGTAAGCCACAAAATACGGCGCACAAATTTGTTAATGAAACCACTTTTTTGTTTTCTTTCTTATCTAAATGTGTCAGCGTATATACACATCTCCTAACCACTTTTTCGAAGATCTCAATTCAGTGTAGCACTGTATAATAGATTTACACAAAATCAGAATTTTAAATCGTGGCTTAAATATTCTTTAAAGCCTGTATTAAGACAAAAACATAAGATTTACTTCTTTGACAAAGTGTTTTCAAATTAGGAATATTTCACGAAAATCTCACTAACATTTAGCATTCTCCGTAAAAAGAAGAATTCTTCGCTATTGTTTGAATTTACATTTTAAATGGATAAACTTTGACCGAACACATTCTTTGAAAAACAATAATTATTTTCAATTCGATTGCAAAAATATCGAATTTCATTCAATGACAGTCTTTTAATATCTTATCAATAAACTAAAATCTTATGCATTGTAATTTTTTGTAATATTTATCTATGAAATGAATAAACGCCGGAATCCGGTACAAAATCGGGTTTAGTAGTAAACATATCAATGCATTAAAATATTTATATACCGGCCCTGAAGTCACACTATATTTTACAGCACTGTCAGAACTGCTCTCTGCTTTAGTACAAAATTCCAATATATAGGTAATGCCTGATTTCTGAACGACTCTGCGTAAAGAGAGGAATCCAATTTTCGAATTTCTGTACGCTATAGAAAACAACGAATTTGCAAGCTTTCAAATAATTCCACAATTACTGCGATAGATTTCTGTATTTAAAATCCAGCGACAAAACAATAAATTTGAATTTATTCCATTATTTTATATGTGCATATAATCGAAATCCTGTTTTAAACTGCTGCACTGTATATTCAGATAATCCATTTTAATAATCCTCCTTTTTTTATAAATCCGTCAAGTTTCACAAAGAGTTAAATATGTATCCGTTTTGATAACCGCGATTCGTTTTTGTTGTTATTAAAGCGTCTACTATACTGAGAGTTAACTTTAAGTGTCAGTGATTCGGCGATATGGCTGAGTGAAAGAAAATTGTTCAGCTTTTTGATTGGTCAAAACCGAAATGATTGTCACTGCGGTTGTAGATAATACGGTGCTGTGTTAAATTATGATCGCGTACTGTATGTAAAAATAAAACGAGGGACTGCACATTAGCCAGTTATATCTCGGGGTTCAGCCAGGTTGATCCAAGTCAATTATCGATATTTAATTAACTGTTGAAAATTAACAACGGGAGAAAACCTATTTACGAATCAATGCGTGATTAAAGCGTCTGCTTAATTCCCCTGTTAACGAGTTAACACCGTGTTCACAGTATTGGTTTAAAGTTTATACTACTAAATGATCAGACAGTTCCGTTTGGAGACCATAAAGTACTTATCAATAAATGTATAAAGTGAAATTTACCCAATCAAAATATTTGCTGAAATATCAAATTAAAATAATTATAATACTGTGATATAAATCAAACGAGAATTCAAACGGGACAATGTAAATAAAGACAGAACTGCTGAATGGCGACATTAGTGCGTATGTGAAGGTTTTCAAGTGGTTAATATAGGCAGGGATGGTAAATGCTCATCAGTTATTCTCGTCCATGGTACAAGATAACTGATAATATACAAGATTTTATGTTTTCGATGTTTCCCGTGTGTTTACATACCGTTAATTTTTGAAATATTTTGTAAAAAATTGAAGAGTCTTTCGCTTCAAAAGAATTCACTCAACGGTAATAATCATAACCCAGAGGTAATAACATCTATAAATCGTGATAAGCTATATATATTTCATCATGGATTAATTAAATTTGAATCATTGAATATTTTGAATATTTGAGACTATTTGCCATCACAAATTCTAGCTTCATTCAAGGGTTTTATTTTTCTGGCTAATCGTGTACGTTAGTTAGTTGGTCCAGATTTAAACACACCTATAAGATACCCGGGTGTGGAATAATAACAGAATATATATCATCTATAAATAATTGATTAATTGCCACTATGGTATGTAGATATTTGGTCATAATTCTCTTGTGAATATTGATAACAAAAGTATTATATCCTATTTCGATATAAATTTCAGCCGGATATAAATGTGAACTACGTCAGATATAGTATGATGTAGGGCTGTAGGCGTGTGGCAACCCAACCCGATCCATAAGTCGGGCAAACGCTTCATAGATCGAACCATGAGTCTAATATCAAACAAAAATATAACATAGATCTCATTTTATCTTAGAATTCTAATATATGTGGAATAAATGATTTGTAACAATAAACCGGACAAGGGAACAAAATTTTACCGGAGGAAAGTAAAAAAAAAAATTCACCGAGGTACACGTTAGCTTGACCAGAAGAAAATGGTAATATTACATATCACGCTTCCTGAATGAAAATTTATATCAAGCAAACACTTTTTTATTAAGATCTCGATACTACGATCTCAAAAATGGTGAGTATTCGTATTATTATTTGAGGTTGAAATCGAGATTATCAGAATAATCGGATACTCTTTACAGCCCCTTTATGATACGCTATATACCCTTAATAACCCGAACACCAGTCATATACTGTAACATTTGGTCTTAGGGATTCGACTAGTTCAGCCAACCTGTTAACTCATCTAGCACACGTGAACACAATTGTAGAGATAGACAAATATAACTAGACTGGTTGTTGCAAGAATAAACCGGGTAAGTAGCATATTCGAGATCTCTTCGTCAAAACGAGGCCTCCGTACACTGCTCCCTGTAAAGCCAGTATCTGAGGTTAGGTCAGAAAAACTCACGTTCACGGATATCCGACTGATCATATCTGTTTGGTGGCCATAAAGGTCCTAAAAGCAAATTCCACAGAACAAATACAATTGACGACGAATCGTATCCCAAAGTACTTATGAAAAATCTATTCTTTTGCCTTTTAATGTTTCCAACAAACCAATAATAACATAACATAATTCCTGTGTGATTAATTAAGTACGATTAATCAGAATTTAAATATTGAACAGCAAAAAGTTTCAATAAAAAACATGAAGAATGACATTGAGATTTGAGCTCAGGGACTGTTCTCAAGTTTTATAACCTCAGGGTCAGTATTCAACACAATCCACAGACTGAAGTATCAGACTGACAGACTGGAAGTGTCATCTTTGAGGAATGAACTGCAAGTACGAAATACTTCAAAGCAGTCTGAAACTAGTATTAGCACGTTATAATCACAAGCTGAACTAAAGTACAACATGAACTAATTATGTCAATCGAAATGATTTCATTTAAAAGAGGACAACATACTTTGAATACATGTCAGTCGTACACATGAAACTCAAGATAATATATAACTGAACTGAAGGTCATAATCAACGTAAGATAAAACGTTTATCAATTTGATTTCAATATATGAATGAATGATACAAACAAGAGTGAGTAATGTTTGATTACCTCAGTGAAAACACGGGGAACCCCATCCGGGATTTCCCGCGTGCTGTTATTACGTAATACGAGTATATTTTAACAATAATAAAGCGCCTGTAATAGTGGTAGTGTTGATTCGTACACTCCTTAATAATTGATAACCTAAAACTATGGTAAAAAATTATCAAGATGCAAAAACTTGAACACACTTCAAATTTGATCTTTGTTTACTGAGAAGTGTATGGGCTCTCACATAGTATTCCAGGAAGATTGAAAATATTAAGACTAAAGAGATGTAGATATCATACGTTACTTTAAGCATGTATTCAGAAACTATTCATCAAATTTAGGACATAGACCTTACATTTCTTGACAAGAAACATAGCAATATTCACCTGTCTATAAAGGTATCGCATTATTCGGTTATCAAATGACATTCATTCATCTTTGTATTTTCGATCGAATGCAAAAATTGTTTCTTTACATTAATCATGTTTAAAATCGGTTAATCTGCCTGAGGAGTCCGGACTCGTGATCAAACCAGAACAGCTACTGTGTCAACGCTTAGACTTATGTTAAAATTCCATGTGTATGACCTTAGGTTAACAGGTAGACATGATTTGTCCCAATTACAGAGATTACACGCGCATGACATTAATTAGTTATCAATTAACGGTGCATTTAAACATATACAAGTAAGGTACGCATAAAATCCGTTAATGTAACATGTAGCTACATGTGATGTAACATGTTAGATCCTAATCACCGTGAATAAGGCAAGGGGTGTGATATCTTTAATAACCTCTTTCAATTAGATAACATCTGTCCGTCTGTATGTTCAGAAGAGAATCAGTAGGTAAGGTAAATATTTACCCACCTAGATGACTATCAGCCAAGGTTGTGTTAGCTCTGAAACTAAAAGTATCACTCGCACGGTGGGTTCCCTACTTCAGTGATTACAATAGTGGTACCTATCAGTGCTCAAGTGTTGGATCGGAGATAAATACCATCCCATACCTCAACAATATCACAAATGTCGTGTATTTACAAACGTAGCGTGAATTTTACCACCAGGAAAGTCATTCACATCATCAGATACCCCCACAGAATGTGTTGCTGCACCATTTCCGAAATCCTCTCGAGTCGCAGATGTTTAGATATTCTTCCTGATTCACTACACGCAGCATGATTTGATAAATATGTTTCGTCATGACAACGTTTTTCCGGTAAATTTAATGTAATAATTGCAATCGTGCTACAATAATCTAAATCTAGACCGATTGATATTAGATACATCGCCAAATATGGAGGCAGAGAGCACACATGTTGATTATAAAAGAGTAAAGATTAAAACTACCCAGAAAAATTTGAAGTACCATATGTATTGGCCTTCAATCTCTGATATTTGAACTCTGTATGTTTCTTCAAAGCTCACTTGTCATCCAATTCACCTGTATTTGATTATTCGACCAAACAAGTATAAGTATGACTCTTACGTAAGGTTCAACGAAGAACACAAAACTGTACGCTTTGTGTTACATTGCTATCCTGATATACTAGTATATGTATTATTAATCAGAGTTTGTTTTATATACAAACGAGCGTTGGTCTATACGACTACAAGAGCTACCCATAAAACTTAGGAATCGGTATTTTCTGACCACATATAGACTAGTTTTAACTACATACACTACTACTAACTACATACATGCTATGTTCTGATCAGTGTTTCACTATAAAACGTAACGTGCGATCGTTCGATATATGACTGTCATAAAAGCTTTCAAATCATCACACTTCCACTGAATCAGCTATCGTTGAGAAGGACACGGAGTTCTATAGAAACTTCACTTGTAGGCGTAGAATGAAAATACAGATTACAGAATAAATCTTTTGCACTAAGAATGTAAGGGAAGGAAATGAATTTTGAGTCAAAATATGTGGTTTTTGTGTCAAATCCTCGCACATAACTAAAATACTGATGAAAATAGGCGTTAATACAGAGAGAACAATAACATTAGCGTCGTGTACGCCTTAAGTACTTCCAGTCCTTTGATTGTACAAAAAGATGCGCATTTCATTGAATACACAAACAAACTAAACATAGTGGAATGGAATGCACTCTATACAACTTAAATACCTCAAAATACAAACATGCTCATTGTTTTAAAACAGACCGGAACAAATAAATTCGTTGATTATGAAACAAAGTATGTTAATCCAGCGTGCAAACAAACCAAAGTTCGTTTTAAAGGCGCGTTATCAATTAAATGTGCATTATTGTATTTCTTTGAAGCTATTATGGCTTGAATAAAATATAGGATGTCCTTCAAAGAAGAAGATATTGTAGACACCTCAATGTTGTACAATGTACTTCAAATTTTAGAGTTAAGGACTCGTACACTGCGATTTTAATGTTCAGATGGCCTTGATATTTCTATTGTTTGGTTTGATTTTAATTCAGTCACTTCTGATGTAAGACAATACAGTGAAAGATATGTTTATATTCATTTTCCTCAACGAGAGCCAACCGCCAGATGTCGCTGCTGTAATTAATGTACACCTTATAACCCCTGTGGTATTTTTATTCCATGACATAAATAGCGTTAACCAATCAAAGAGTCTACTATAACCAGGTATCATTTAGTAAAAAACTTCCGCTAATATAACATGCAATGTAACGACACCATCAACATTGTCTGTCTATCTGTCGGCGTGGGTTAAACAATATAATGTATGTGCACGAATCCTGTACAAATGACTAGTTCAAATATCTTACATCTGTATCACTGAACAATACATTACTTTCGACAACACAGTCAGACTATCATGTCTTGAAAACCTTTATACGTAGGCAAATCCACACAAAAGCGTGAATGTATATGAGTCTCAAGTTTTTAAATTAGCTGTCTACCTACCATATTGTTGATCACCGCAACGTTGTTTTAAAACTACATGTATTTTAAAACTATCACTTTACTAATAAATATACTCGTTCAGCCTGTCTTAGAGACACCACTGAATCAAAAGTGAAAAGCTTAGAATTATTTTAATTATCTGAGAAACGTATTTATCAGTTTATATGTGTTGGGCATGTATTGACAAATCATGGAAGTGAAGTACCTAATTTAGCGCTCGAATGTGCAGCGTTTTAATAATCGAGTTGAATCATTAGATAACACACCATTACAAGATTGCACACCTTGCAGAAATTTCTATGTTTTCTTGTTTGTAAGTCAATATTTTGTTGTTACGTAGACTGACTAAGTAGTTCGTTTTCTGTTGACCTAAATTAGCTCACGAAATGTAAATGAACAGAACGACCTGTGGCAAATTTATCGTAAGTAAGTAGACATAGATTGAATCTTTGCACATTAAAATGCTTACGTTGCATATATTTTTTATTATCGACTCTTTATGTACCCTTGATTGAAAGCCAAAGCTACGGTAGCTCTATAAAAGAAGGAGTTTTAATAAAACTAGCGTAGTGACAAACTACATTTTAAAATCCCAACTTGCTTTGTTCAGTTTTGATTTCATTGATAAAATTGAAGCAATTTCTGAATGAGTCTTTTTTGAGAGGGAAAACACTGGGGCGCATTTAGCACGTGTGTCTAGTTTATTTGCAAAACATACGTTATTCAGTGGACATATTTTGAAATGCTTCCTGTCACAACACGGTGATATAACGGTGTATTTGGTATTCTGGTCCCCCCTGTGAAGTTCTATATACCACGACGTTAAGTTGAATGACATTCAAGTTTGTAAGCTATATGTTTTGATAAATAATAGGAAAGAATATTATTGAAATCTAAAATTACGCTGCAAGTATGTTGACTAACATTCTCGAAAGAAGAATTTAATAAGAATTAATCTATGTTTAGTTATGTTTGCACTTTCCGAAAACAACGATTTTTGTTATTTTTCTCAGCTTGATTTTCAATTAAATCTATAATGTTATCTATGATCTGTGTAGACTTAAGTGCATTTTAGCTACATAGATCTGTCTAGTAATATTGTTATATAACACTTGATTCAAAGCTATGAAATATTGAAAACTAGGTAACGCTAAATTAATAATTGGTATGTGGTGACAAACCACTGAGTCATCTAATAGAATTGATTCAAGTAAAAACGTCGGTATGAAAAAAAAATTCTGTGAAAAAATGTTTATGATGTTTCATTGTGTAAATACATGTACATATAATTATACTTAAATTGCATTCATGACTTTAGATGTGTATACACGCTCGCTGTGGTTTTCCTCAAAGGCTAAAAATTACTGAAACTTGGAAAACTCAGTGACAGATATGTATATCTACAATAAAGGTGATTCGAAGAAATTTGTCCATCTATCACGACTTTTGTCACCATGGTTGATAAGGCACAAGCGACATGATCATAACGGATATGAAAATTAATTAACTGAAATATATTGCACCGTCATGTATCAAAGTAAAAAAAAAACTCAAATTTTCACTCACGAAAAAGTGTTTTTGTTTGTTATTATTCCGGAAATAGGAATGTCACAATCGTACAATAAACACTTCTAGAATATTATTTTGGTTTTATATTTTGCATCAAAATCACGTCATATCGGAAGTCTCATGGAAGTTAATTCTAATTCCACGCACTCGCGGCGTGGGAATATTAGCTGACACTCAAGTCTCTAAGATCCGGTACCTATTGTCAGCTGTGTGCATACGTTCATTCAAACATCTAACATATGAGTTAGTAATTCAGAACGATATTAAATTTGAGATAGCTTAATGAAAGTCTAAAGTCTACCATTAAAGTCTATCCGGTGAAAGCATATCATTAGTGTATATTGTCATGTCGTACCGTACTTGTCTTCCTTCCTGTGAAAAAAATATACAGTATTTTTAAATGTTTGTATATCTACGAGTGTGAGGTAGAGAGAAAGGATTGGTGATAAGTAACTCAATGTTAGATAAACCGCATTAATGAATGCATGCGACAGTTCACAGAATTAATTACATTATAATTTGTTTCTACTGAAATTGTATAGCCACCCACTAATGTAGATATGTATTGTAATTAAAATCTTACTAAACAACAACAAAGGCATTGATTTCACAATTCAGGGTGTGTTTCTATATGGAGATGAAAAGTGTCAAAAGTGCAGATGATTATCCTGTTTATATGGGTGGAAACGGAACATAAGAGACACCCCACACGATCTTGACATCCCCGAAGTCACTTACGTACAAACTGCGCATACTTGTACACATGCATCCGAATTGGCATCTCTAGTATTAAGCTACTTAGAACAATGCCACGTTTTATTGTGGGACGCTTTTCCAATTACTAGTTAAATTAAGTTGAAGATCAAGTCACTGACGATTACATTCGTTCAACCTCAGGTACCATATGATCATTTATGGATTAACTATTTTAAGTTCAGTAATTCAAAATGCATTGTAAAAATGTCTGTAAATATGTTTACCCAAATTAGGTTACAAGAGGTACGCCACTTGTTCATAAAACATGAAGTCACAAATTAATTACGATAAGAGATTATTGTGCGATAGGAAATATCAGAACGTGATTACAATTGAAGTAATTAGATCACGTGACACATTATTGTTACGTTTAGTCACGAGGGAAGTTGTGAATGTAGATTTAATCCAGAGAGTTTGATCGGAAATAATGAAGGATTTGTTTGTTTGCAACCTTGAAAATCATAGAATTAATTGACCAACTCGTGTCAACCAGAATATCAACTATGAGATGATCATTTTCAGTGTATTCATAAAATTTCATCGTCAGAAAGATTGAATGTCATCTATTTGATATTTGTACTGCTCAGATGAGAGGATATACGTGTTTAATGATAGCAAAAAGACTTAAAATTGTCCTGCATCTTTTACTTTATCTTTTAGATTCTTAAGTGTTCCTCGACATTGTGGTAAATCATATAACTTAGAATTTTATTCCATTAGTTATATATTTGACATTGCTATTTAGTTCATATGGTGTTCCCGCAAAAAATTGGGACGCATGCGCAGTAGTGCTGACGTTTACCTTTTCCGGTAGTACATACATCCACAATAGGCAAAATAAATAAATGTTTGGTTTCCGTTAACACCCCTGAAAAATATAGGGCGATGAGTTGGCATATTTTTTTTCTTAATATATTTTTTTTGTAGTACATGTGACAAAAATTGACTGAACGAGAAATGGTCCGGGACGACAGAAAAATAAAGTCGGTCGGGTTAGCGGAAACCAGGATTTTTTTTGCGCCTAAGTACCGAAACCCTATACATCATTATCAGTATTGTACCAGTAGTCTGATTTCAGTGAAGTACTTTGACTTTGATGCGCGAAGTACAAGGAAGTACACATCTAGGATTGTCATCCGCGGTAGTTCGTTTTTATCTATTTTCAATTTTCTAGAATTCCCTAAAATGTGAAAATGATAATCTACAGTTAAAAAGGGTTTATCAAAGATTAAGTCAACAAGTTAAACGTAGGATATCTAACTTAAGATGTGTTTCCTACAGCGAATATAACGAATTGAATAAAATCCACTTGCACTAAGAGTTGCAACTTTTTATAAATTACGGTAAACAGTACATGTATTTAGTCTAATGATATTCGATAACATTCACTCACATTAGAATCTGATTGTACATGTAATACATATACTGCTGGTTGTTTTTTACATCTGGTAAATAAGCTAGTAAAATGTTTACAGTCAATCTTTTGTTTTAAAAAAAGGATAAAAAGTGGAAATAGTAAATAAGGTCATACTGTACCGGTGTCCGATAATCAGATGTATACAGTAAATACAGTACAAAACGGCTATAGCGCACCCGCACATAGTGAAGTCTCAGATAGTGTAAAAAGATATTTCACCCTGACCAAACCTTTTATTCCGTTGATATGGATATAGTAAAAATTGGATATGATGAGGTTTTCATTCGGGTCTCTTAGAGTTCACTATAACAGTGTTCAACTGTGGTTGGTCATGACATCAACAAGACTGTGCTAAAAGTGACCCTAAATTATATTAACCATGTCATATGATTCTCTTATTGACTGCATGATAATCCAACTTAAGTTTGATGTGTCAGATATTAATAGCAATGTTTGTTTATAAAACTGTCGGTCTTTCTGTTGAATATAATTAACAGTTTCTGGCATATGGGGCTGAATGATTTAAACACAAGAACTGCTATTAGTGTTGTATAAAATAGCATCGTGTGATGATAGTCAATAGCGAAAAAAGGACAGTATTTACGACTACAAGGATTTGGAATGAAGACCCAACATTTGTCTGAGATCATTTAGCAATACAACTGTTAACTATTCCGAATGTTTGTACCTGTCACTCTGCCTCACGCTTAAAAATTGGCGAATTCCAAATCAGGTGATCAAATCAGTAGCCGCTATTAAACCGAATGAGAATGATTTATGACAGAGTAAGCAAAATGTTGAATTTTGCTGGAATGCACTTGTATGATGTATAGGAAAATTGCCCACCAAAATCTGTTATTTCCACAAAAAGTGTTGTTTACAACCCCGCGTACTCCCTCTAGTGTCTCGGACGCACGTAAAATATGCAAGGTTAAACACCATTTGAATTCCAAACAAATCTACTTTTCTGACATGTGTGAAATTTTGACATAACAGATATGAAACTTGTGTCTGTAGGACATGAACTGTCTGAATAAAGCGCTGCAAGTGAAACAAACCAGCAGTTAGCAAACATAAATATACGTTTTATGGCCATAATTCACAATGAAGTGCATGCACGTGAACGTATTTGTCTTACGTGGTTAATTGATGTAACAGCTGATATTGGGTTAGTGAATTGTTCGGACGAAGATTTGATTTTAAAGTTACCATCATAGACATATCATAACATTTTTTTAGCTATTGTGGTACGGCTCCATGATGGAACAACTCAAACTGGTAAAGAAAATATTTCAATACGTATCACCTTTAAAATTCGGCCTCCTATATGCACACAATACAGCATATGTATGGCTCCACAGAAG
Source organism: Lutraria rhynchaena (assembly GCA_008271625.1). Lineage (NCBI taxonomy): Eukaryota > Metazoa > Mollusca > Bivalvia > Venerida > Mactridae > Lutraria > Lutraria rhynchaena. Next base: position 169,491 of record VIBL01000387.1, read on the forward strand.
CGTACTTTAAACACACAAATCTGGACAACGGCTTCACCCACCCATGAGTTCTTGTTTATTTCCTCAGAACACATGTGAAACAGACAATTCCTCACAAACTGACAGAATTGATGAAAATCTCCGAGAAAATGATGTAATGTATTATCATAATAGATTAAAATGATCAAAGTAAAAGAAACAGTACTGACCATGTGGACGAGTGTGACAATGAACGCTCACATTGTCGTTATTACAAAAGTAATACAAATACTTATGCAAACAAGATAAATGTTTCATGTGACATAGACACTTATTGATCTTATGTGTAGGACAATTTACGAGATCATTTCAAATATTTTGAATTTTTAAAGAACTTGAATTTTTGTGAAGTCTACTTCAATACATTCTTCATTCAACAATTACAAGTATTCAAAAGAAGAACAATATATGGGCGACAAGGGTTAAGGAGAATGTTAAAATCAAACACAAAAGGTGACTCGGCTATTTTACATAATTACGTTTATATGTCTTTCGACGATTGATGAAGATTAAAACGTTTTGATATTGTAGTCAATGTCGTTTCAGTATAGTCTGAAACCCAACATAATGTTCTTTTAAAGAAACAATTATAAACCCATATACCATGTTTACTCACATATTTCGCATAGATGTCATCAACTAATTGGCATTCTTGCTTCACCCCACGCAGTGGTCGTATTTGCTTACAATATTTCCACGACAATAAATTGTCATTAATGCCTTCTCAAACAGATTCTGCAAACACGGCCCTTAATCAACACCATGCAGCCAGGAGAGGCAATTATAAACTGAACGACCAGATCGAATAGTTCTATGGCTTTTCAAATCCTGTCGACGTAATTATATTGCTGTATTAAATTACATGGTAAACTCTGGGTCCTATTTACCATTTCTAGGCAACGCTTATAGATATCGAGTTTAACTGTAGTTTATACTCTTATGTTTTGTCACAAAATTTAAGTTATCTTTTATAGTCCATCGGGAATCCTGCATGTGACATTTATTAAGAATATAAACTCTTCATTTATCATTTTGTTTTAATTAAAGTTTAATAAGTGTACGACAAGTATGCTAATAAGAAAGATGAAAGCACATACATGCATTTAAAAAGCACAGACATTCGCTAGACGAAAGATTCTCCCACGCATTCAAACCGCGTATATTAACCACACAATTGGACATCCGGTGGATACGTAAATTCTCGATGTAGCCCTCAATCACAGTCTTGACACCGAATTATATTGAAGTACAAGAACATATAATAAATGAATTAAAACCAGATAAGTACTTAGATAAGTATTCAGTGTAAGATGTCAGCGAGTTCTTATTTATAAAATAATGCTATAACAGATACACCATTCAGTCTCATCATGGCAATTTACGGAACACACAACGATTGACGTTTTATTCAAACTGTGCTTTCATTGAGTCTGTAAAATCACAGAATTCATATCAGTGAGATAAACATATACCAGTACATCAGGTAGAATAGATTCAAATCATTGAAATCTCCGAAAATTGTCATGAATTCGACCTTTCCAAACCGAATCTAAAACTTACATCACAGCACGACTATCAACCAAACATCCCATCACAACAAACACAGTCCTCACTAAACGTCACATACCATACCAAGACTCTCACTAAACGTCCCATAACATAACAAGACTCTCCCTAAACGTCACATAACATAACAAGACTCTCACTAAACGTCACATAATATAACAAGACTCTCACTAAACGTCCCATATCATAACAAGACTCTCACTAAACGTCACATAACATAACAAGACTCTCACTAAACGTCACATAACATAACAAGACTCTCACTAAACGTCCCATATCATAACAAGACTCTCACAAAAGGTTACATATTACAACATTGCAAATGTTACGAATGCATCACATCCGTTATAAAATGTTACATATTTGCTTGATTTTCAGCTACATTCGAATGTTTGTGATCACATTTGCAATACCTGTTACATATATGATCACATTGGTAATACCTGTTACATATGTGATCACATTGGTAATACCTGTTATAATACGTGTTGTATGTGGGTACAAATTCCGATAAATCATCATTTATATAGAAGTGCCATAAGTTTGTTTCCTGTTCTGACTAATAGCAGGACAAGCTTAGCTTACTTACTTAGTTTACGTTACTTAGCTTACGTTACTTAGTTTACGTTACTTAGCTTACGTTATTTAGTTTACGTTACTTAGCTTACGTTACTTAGTTTACCTTTACCCCAAAACACTTCAATGAAATATAATCATACACGTATTCTTACAGTAACTTGATTCCGACAACAACAAAATAATTATTGAAGTGATTGAAGTAAAATCAAAGTCTACATGTACAGTAATGTCTCTGCATCTATAAAACATACTGGTACAAACGCACTACCAGATTCCCTGAAGTATTCTTGTAGTCGAATAAATACAGATGACTTACGTTATGACGATCTTGTTCAAGACAATTTCCGTTAACAGTTTATATACTAAACCAAAAAAGAAACTTTCGCGAGACTTTACTGGGTTTTTTTCCACATATGTGTATATAAACAGTTTTTGTTTGTATTTGTTATTGCACAATAATTCCAAATCTATTCATCAAAGTTTATTTACAGTCTGAAAATTATCAATTTCATTGGATTTTTCGATTCCATTTGAGGGCGGTGTCGATTCATTTTCTTGCTTTAGTAACGAGTATGCCCAACGCGAACATTGCCAACATCTTGGCAGCGACGACGCATTGAGTGGATGAGATTATTGATTTGAGCTTGGGGTATATTATTCCTCTCTTCTAGCAAAGCTTCATTGAGCTCATTGACATTACCAGGGGGGGGTTGACGTTGCCGTACACGCGTGTCAAGATTATCCCGAAGGTGCTCGATAGGATTTAGATCCGGGTTTTTTGAGGGCCAGTCGTTTATGAAATCAATATTGTTGTTTTGCACAAACTGGATATTGTCACGCGCGATGTGAGGTCTGGATATTGTCACGCACGATGTGAGGTCGGGATATTGTCACGCACGATGTGAGGTCTGGATATTGTCACACACGATGTGAGGTCTGGATATTGTCACGCGCGATGTGAGGTCTGGATATTGTCACGCGCGATGTGAGGTCTGGATATTGTCACGCACGATGTGAGGTCTGGATATTGTCACGCGCGATGTGAGGTCTGGATATTGTCACGCGCGATGTGAGGTCTGGATATTGTCACGCATGATGTGAGGTCTGGATATTGTCACGCGCGATGTGAGGTCTGGATATTGTCACGCGCGATGTGAGGTCTGGCGGTATCTTGACCCCCACCGCCAAAACGGTCCCGCTGAAGAACGAAACAGTCAGCGTAACGTTCATTTATACGTCGGTATACCCGGATCCGATCATCACTATTGGACAATGCGAACCTGGATTCATCTGATATAAGAACCGGCCGCCTGTCTTGCTTTGTCCAGTTGATGTGCCTATCAGCCCATTGAAGCCTGTCACGGCGATGACGATCCGTTAATACTGTTCCGACGTGGGGACGACATGCACGTATATTGTTCTCAGCCAAACGATTTCGTACTGTTTGAGTGGAAATCGTGGGGTTATGAGTACCTGGGTTGACAGGCGCTGTAGCTGTCGTAGTTTAAAAATGTTAGTAAATGTTAGTTTAAAATACATGTATAGCGGTCTTGCCCCGGCGTGGTCACACGTTGTCTACCTCTACGTGGAAGATCTTCCGTGCTTCCGGTCTGCACAAACTGCCGTCTCAGACTTCTGACTGCACAGATGATCCAACGTGCGCAGCAACCTCTTCCGTTGAAGCTCCTGCCTTCAGCATCCCAACGGCTATCTCTCTCTTAAATGTTTCACAATTTGTGGCATCGAAATTTTGCCCAAATTGTATCGATATAAAGTTGTTTAGGGATTTTTATGACTTTAGTCGTCAAGTGCAAAAATTTGCATTGAAAAACGTTTACACATGTAAACCATACATGTCCATCCCGTGCATGCGCGTGGAAATGAGTTTTTTGCATGATATCGTTCGACAAGAGGTGATTATCTGACCGGTTTCCCAAACAAGGACGTCGGTGTTAACTACTACATATACACATTTTTCTACATTATGTGTTTAACCTTATAAGTTTAAGCCCTACTTTGCGGAAGTTTCTTTTTTGGTTCAGTCTAGTAGTGAGTACCAATATTGTTGCTCGGGTAAGAACTAAAATAATTCATGCTTAGAATGCAAAGACAATAATTCGAATTATCCTAGTACTAACGTAAGACCAAACATCAAAATGCTGGATTTACAGATTCACAAACTGAAATACATGTATATCAATTAATAAAATAACAATCATTATTAGATTGATAACTGTAGGCTAATCGTAATCGTGTTTGTAATATTTACACATCATGGAATAATGAAGTTTAATGTAAATAAATACATTGCATGCCGCATAATGACAAAGGAGGGATTCTGGCGCGTTCAATTATTTCAAGGCATGAATTAAAAAAATATGCAAATGCTATTTGACACGACTGAACAACTACAGCATGCCTTATGTCAACTATAGTCAGCATTTATTTTGTACTAATAAAGTTTACCCTACTGAAAAGAAATAATGTTGGGTAAAAAATGCACTTGCGTCATGTTGGAGTAAGCACGTGCCTGTTTGACAGTTTAATACTCGGCAAAACTATGTACAAATGTACAAATATCCGAGTTCTCCATTTTATAAATGAATAATATTAATGTTTTGGCAAGGTTACATTATTACATACATAATTGTACTTATAAATATCGTAAACTTTGTTCAAGTATTGTATTAAATGGCTAATGTTGACATTGAATTTTAAAAAAAATGACCCGAAATCATTTATTCGATCTTAAGATATAAGTGGTCGAGTGGTTATGGTCTCCAAATAGAAATCGCTAGCTCCTCACCGCTTTCAGTTCGAATCCAAACGGGGACCGGGCAATTTTCATACGTGAGGAAGCTATACGTGAGGATTCTACCCAGGTGTGCGCCTGGTGTCTTCCTCCACCGTTAAGCTAGAAAGTCGCCCAATGACCCTGGCTGTTGGTGCGACGTTAAACTTCAGTGAAAAAAGTAATAATGTTTAGGTTTATTATAAAAATGATAAAAACATAATGTGTAACGTACCTTCTTTCCATGTGCAGCATTTTTGGTGACGTTTTTGTACATTATTTTCATCAAAGAGAACATTAACAGACACAATATGAGTATCTAACTGTATTCCAATGTGCTCGATCCTCATCACTCTAGATAACATCTTGATCAGCCAAGCTAAAGGTTGATCACTATTAAAAAATAATTTAAAAATATTTACATCTCAGAACACCATTTTAGAGTTAACATACATGGGTGAGAACAGAATTCGCAAATATTTCTGAAATTTGTTTCGTAATGTGATGTACGAAAACGTATGTAAATGCATTTTAAAAGAACTACCGGTTTATTCGTTTTAATATAATTATAACATTATAAACATATTAAAACAGAAAAATAAGTTTTACAACTGTTAATGTATGTGAAAGTAAAATGACTTTGTTTGCATAACAGACAGTGCTTGTATTGTATATAATAATTTGTTAACATAGATGAAACACCAAACTTTATGTTAGCCAAATGAATATATAAATATATTTTAGTACAATAATAAAGTTAATGTGAGTTTCTTCTTGTCAAATTAATGTATTCACACTGATTTATACCAGTATAAAAATTTCTCCAAAATTTATTAAATCGTCACAAACAAATTTAAATTTCACGCACGAGTATTTTAACTCGACTTGCTAAACGCTACAAAATTAGAAATAAGTCAATAATTAAATAAAAATGCAAATAGTCCACGATTAAATAATTGAAATTTCTGAGAATTCTATATAAACCTAACCTTCTTATCCAGCTGATGGAGAATAGCGTTATGAAATCATTTGAACTCAGGGAATAAAGTATAGTCAGATATTTGTTCGAGAATATCTTGAGTCTGTCCACTTCATCTAGAATCTAGGACAAACCTTTGTAATTAATGATTGTTTCCTTGACGTGTCAAGGTTACACCGCGTACTACAAGAACCTTCATCGAACTTTGAGATCAGTATAAACAAGTCTTAGACGTCAATATTGATTATTAATTATCACCTATTACCGTTATTTTGTATTGTTAGTCTTTAATAACATCTTCGTATCAAGCCCAGAGTTCTGCTCTAGTGACCTCGTTTAGATTTGTATCATTGTGTCGTACGCGTCTGTAACCATCGGGAAGTTGACAGGTTACCCAGTCGTGGTACTCATAGTGGGGTGAATTTACAATAATTGAGTGAACATTCAAGTGCGCTTGATTTGATAATAGTTGGTCTGGAGTACCCCACGGACTAGCGACCTCAATTGAACCGGCTGATAAAAACAATCTAATTTCCGCAACTGTCTATGATGTTCAAACAGAAGTAGGACCTCGCGTTGTTGTTTTCTGAGAATAAAATAACAACAATAATGTATCATTACGCAGCAATTTTCCGTCCACGTGAGTTTGTTCGTATCTTGTTTGTAGACCAAGTACTCGGGTTGTTTCACATTACGACATTATAAAATGTTTACTTGACACATCTATTGGAACACGAAACTACAACTTATAGAATGGTACGGCCTACAACCGTTATCAGACATTGTTATTTGACAGGTTAATTGCGCAATAATTTCTTGGAGTGCTTTTATTGATCATTACGATAAACTAGTTTTATAATACAACAATCGTACGTGAGGACACGTGGTCGTGGCGGAAATGTGGGAGACAAGACGTGAGAATAAAGCCTGGGGATTACAGCACGGAATGGAGCAGGGTTCTTCAGTAAAAGTGCATATCACTGTAATAGAATATCTACGTACCACGAGCTCATAAACAATTGACTAATTTCTCCTTGTTGCTTAACATCTTGAGGAATACAAAAAGTAATCAATGATATGGTTAGCTACAATACAAGAGTGTATGTGAAAGATAAACTATAAAGTGATGGATCATTAATGCTTATTTACCCAGAGTGCTAAAATGTAAAGGACAGATTAGCAAAAGCGCAAGAGTGCTTTAAATAGTGTGACTGTTCAATAGTACATGTGTTATAGTAATTTATTAGCGGAAGTGTCTCTGATAGTATGTTTTGTACGTATCTGCAATATCCATTTAACGAAAGAAAAAATTGAATCTTAACTAATGTTAAAATTACTTTTAGTATTACCAAAACATGACGTCAAAGTCACGTGGACACACTGTATATGTACATGTTCAAAAGGCTGAATAGATGAAAAAGAAAATAGTCTAAATACGGTATTTATTTCCCCGAGAAAACTCGTGTCATTAAATGGAAATAATTATTATATTTCAGCAATAAAATTTCCACGGATTACTTATAAATTGTTCCATTCGGTGCTTCTCGACCGACTACGTCTAATTTGCAGGCACAGAATTGGCCGAGGTCTTCCCAATGATAAATTATTACAATTCCGTAATGAGTAAGGCATTTATAATTCAAATTATTTTTACTCTGTGAAGTAGGATACTTAATTAAAATTTAATTTTACACCTTCTGTCGCCCATTAAAAGTAAATATATAAGTTAAGCGTGCCAAGTAATGAACCTTAAACATGCTATGTAGTATTTTAATATCAGTTATATTATGTATTTATAAGCTGTCATGGTGAATTAAGGTATTATAATACTTTGGTTAAGTTAAGAAGAACGAGTTTTTGATTGGTAGAAAAATCAGGGGGGTCAGACCAATATGAATAGATTATTTGATTGTAGCCCATTTCAGACCCTTGAGAGTGACCCAAAGTAAAATCATTTTGCGCATGATTAGAAGTCTAACAAATTCAATTCGGGAAGACGATTATGCAAGAATCGAAAATTTATCAACCGAGTCACTGGACAGTTAACATTATCGACCGGGTGGGGTAGCGCAGGAAATATTTTTATATGTGGCCTTACGGCTTGGTTATATGAGAAACATGTATCATTCCACTGGTCCTGTTGTAGACACTTTGTTATGACATAGATTGTGTTACGACACACAAACAGCCCGTGGTGTAAACATAGATGATAGGATATTAGTTTCGTCACCAAACCACTTCGTTACACGAGTGAACGTTAAATCTATCTTAAATAAAAAGCCGAGGGTACAGTTATAAATCTTTCATTCCACGTTAAGATGTATGTTTTACCACCAGGTCCAAGATGTTGTTGTTGTAGTGATGGTAGTAGTTGTTGTTGTTATTCTAACCGTCACGATGTTAACACTCGGACAATGGGTCTCTGAGTGTCAGTTCATGTCAACTGTAGCTTAATATATGAAATTCAATAAGCATATTTCACAATGCGATTATGTCAATACAATGTTCTTTGTGATGTAGCGGTGACGTGCGTGATTCGTAGTACAACAATGACAGAGTAAAACGACGAAATGATGGTGCGCATTCTTTCGTACTTGTCTAAAAGCTCATGCCACATGCATGTGGTCACGTGTGAGCATTCTATAAAACATAAACTCTACTTAACAATGGTACATTTTCCGAGCAAGAACATAATTGTTTAATGAAATTCTAACCAAGCCTAAAATATTAATTTATTTGTTTCGAATAAACAACTCATACCACAGATATGAAATCTTCCAACACTTACACAAGTTGTGCATGTTAAAGGCGTAATTCACGCACGTATATAATATCTGATATCAACCCAAGGTGTGGGTAATGGACACTTATCAATCTAAAACATGTAATTTTAACTTAGGATGTACGTAATGGACACTTATCAACCTAAAACATGTAATTTTAACTTAGGATGTAGGTAATGAACACTTATCAATCTAAAACATGTAATTTTAACTTAGGATGTAGGTAATGATAACTTACCAACATAAAACATGTAATTTTAACTTAGGATGTAGGTAATGAACACTTATCAATCTAAAACATGTAATCTTAACTTAGGGTGTAGGTAATGAACACTTATCAATCTAAAACATGTAATTTTAACTTAGGATGTAGGTAATGATAACTTACCAACATAAAACATGTAATTTTAACTTAGGATGTAGGTAATGAACACTTATCAACCTAAAACATGTAATTTTAACTTAGGATGTAGGTAATGAACACTTATCAATCTAAAACATGTAATTTTAACTTAGGGTGTAGGTAATGAACACTTATCAATCTAAAACATGTAATTTTAACTTAGGATGTAGGTAATGATAACTTACCAACATAAAACATGTAATTTTAACTTAGGATGTAGGTAATGAACACTTATCAACCTAAAACATGTAATTTTAACTTAGGATGTAGGTAATGAACACTTATCAATCTAAAACATGTAATTTTAACTTAGGATGTACGTAATGGACACTTACCAACATAAAACATGTAATTTTAACCTAGGATGTACGTAATGGACACTTACCAACATAAAACATGTAATTTTAACTTAGGATGTACGTAATGGACACTTACCAACATAAAACATGTAATTTTAACCTAGGATGTAGGTAATGAACACTTATCAATCTAAAACATGTAATTTTAACCTAGGATGTAGGTAATGAACACTTATCAATCTAAAACATGTAATTTTAACCTAGGGTGTAGGTAATGGGGATTTATCAATCTAAAACAGGTAATTTTAACCTAGGATGTAGGTAATGGGGATTTATTGATCTAGGAAATGTGATATCAACATGAGATTTTTAAGATTAAAAATAGCTGCCTTAGCCTAGGTAACTATTCGTATGTCTATGCATCGGTCTCCTAAGATGTAGATACGAGGACATGTGAGATCTACCTGAGATGTAAGTGGGGTGATTTTTCGACCTGGGATGTGTAATGTTGAAAAGACGATAGTATATAAATTTTGTTTTCTTGTTAACAATCAGCTCACTCTTGTAGTGTTATTGACAAGTTGACATAATGGGAAATAAATGCCATGGTATTTAGTGTATTCAATTTATGCTCAATTATTACGAACAAAACTTAATATGGCAGGACGTGATTTGATTTAATAGTGTTATATAATTCAATAACCAGAATACTGAGTCAGCAGTTTTACAAAATAACTGATATCCGCAAATAGATTCGAGGACAATATTCGACGCTTAACCTTAATATATACGTATGGTTGAAATTTAATTTAAAGAACGATTATTGAAAAAAAGAGTTTTCCTATGCTTTCAAGTACTTAATGAGTATGTATGTGTATTAAACTACAGCACAGAGTGTCATACAATGTGAGTGATAACCCTTATACATTTATTCTGTAATGTGTACCATTTATGGTATTTTACCGCATATTAACATTGATATATTCTGTAGGAAGATGTAAAACACAGCATAAACTAAACATATACAATGCGTATTATGAAAAATGTGAATGATACACCACACACACGTGGACCCTACATATACCTTGTCAGTTCTTGTATACATATTGCAGAATTTTCATACTTCATCTACATATCTTCATTCTGTATATGTAACAAATGAGTGTAACAATGTTAAATATGGGTAATAAATACAATGTAGTCTTATAACAGCTGATGTTTATAATGTTATATCTAGTATGATATATATTCATATACAACATATTTATATCTACATACAAAAGAATATCACACAATAAACCTGTGTTTTCATCATATTTATAATACAGGATAACGATCTTTATGAACTAGTTTTAAGACTATATTTATCAACTGTTACATATATGCATTATTTAGAATAATACCAACTCATTCAGTTAGGATAGGGTAAAGCTCCGCGGTAAGTTTTTGTTAACTCCGCGGTAATTGTATTTACGCACGAATAAGATATCAAAGTAAGCTCGTCTGAATTTTAGTCAAGTCGATGATTGGTTAATTAATTATTCTGCTGAATGTTAAGAATGCGTGTTTAATGTCCATCTTTAAGCTAAAAGTTCAATGATTCTTAAATTCGTATTTCTATTATTAGATGAGTTTAGTAAAATGCTGTTAGGTCAGATATAATCATTATGAACGACATCACTTTGTCAAAACTCGGGGTATCTTAAGATAAACTAGTTCTTTAATGGACGTGAATCATAGTTACACAAATGGTTTTTAGTCATCTTAAACCAATTTCACATATTAATCACCCGACTATTGTATAATCTAAGTTTAGAGATATGATATTTAGGACAATAAGATTGCATTGCGTGCATTCGACCCTAAATCATCTACCATTTAACGAGTATAAAAACAGTGACTATAGTGTTATATTGATACACAACATAACGAGTATAAAAACAGTGACTATAGTGTTATATTGATACACAACATAACGAGTATAAAAACAGTGACTATAGTGTTATATTGATACACAACATAACACAAGAAAGGGAAGCTTTACACTATTTTTATAAAGCTGACGCAATAAGTCACTATAAATACAAACACGTAGATAATTTTATACTTACAGTCTTTCGTAGTTCAATTTTTTAAATAAAATTAATTGTTAACAATTAAGTGGTGAAATTATGTGAAACTTGCCGGCAATAAGCTTATCGGGGTATAGTAATAATGCCCCATCTTCTCAGTATTTTACCGAATTATGTTCAGTACACTTTGTGTAAATGTTTGCTTTCATATACTATATATATATGATTCTCTTACATCATTTCCCTGATAATTCTACTTATAATACTTCTCGTAAAAAGACAAAAGCATCAAAGCCGTGCATTTTAAACATAAATTTGTTTATCGACCATTAAAGTAAGGAGTACTTTGTCAGTAAGTGAGTGAGTAGTGTGTACATTCCTTTTTGTCATATAATTCACTTTAGGTTAGTTATTTTTTAAAGAACAAAGTGACGTCACTTCCGCCTCGGACAGTCTCGTCTGCAAATGTTTGACAGTTTTTAACCACTTGAAACAAAATGATAAGCTACTCGAGTTGAGGATTAAGTGTTTGCGTGTTGACTTACTTAGTCAAATGTCAGAAGGTAACTGTCGTCTGGTATTAATTACATTTTTTCCAACTAACTAATGACCTGTTAGTATTGTTGACATATACATAGCTGTTAGTCCTCTATCCCATAATGACATCGTAATATCATCATTATCTATGTGTCTGAATGGCGGCATATTATAAACAGCTGACGGCAAATCACAAACAAACGCATATATAATATACAAAATAAACACATTCACTGTACTAGACTGTTGTTGTTATAAATGCATAGATGTTGCACAAACAGCCAGAGGGCCACGTCTTAGTCTCAAAGTGTACATTAGAGTCAAATAAGTTCTATATGTACAGAAAAGAACAATATTTATACAAGCACACGGTCTGAAATCAATGTTAGACATCTGCTGTCACTAAATATTGATTTGATCACCACATGAGTGTGTAATACAATGATTTTACGAGGATGTGAAAATAAATATTTTCATAAGAATTTAATCGAGCACTCCACTTGGTTCAGTATACTAAAATACTTTTCAAATCAGTCACTATTTCAAAACTGGTACAGTTAAACATGAACTGACTATGAGCTGTATCTTATAATTTTAAAATCATTCACACCGACAAGACACTTGGTCATACATCATAAAACTTGAAAACAGTCTCAAATTTGTTTGACTTTCATGTTCAACTCATTTCCAACGAATGTACACATTTGTTATATGCGCACTTGAACATTGAACCTAGCCAGTATTAAGTTTAAAAAAAACAACGAATTTTCTGTATGAAATGATCAAACTGTGGTTTAAATTGATTAAATAAAATTGAGATGTGAGTTTGAAGCGAGTTGATAACTCTTACCTCCAAAATCTCTGTCTTCAGACAAAACAACATATTTTTTAATTAGATTTACATAAATTATCTATTATTTCAAATTAACCACTGGGAATGAACGAATTAAATGTTAAACAAGTACAAAATAATTTTGACGCTCCTCATAAGCAAACAAAATAATTTATTAATTGTTGATCGTTAATTACAATACTATCAGATATAATCATAAATCAATCATCTACGATTCATCTTTCAAAATGAATTCGGATTGAAGTTCCCCGTCTTTGGTTTAATTCATTTTAATTGTGATAAAGCCGTCTCCCTCTTGAAAAGAAATGAAATCTTTGCTGCTGAATTAGCACGTTTGGATGTTTAGCTGTTTTGAGAATTGTCCTGTTGCTATGATGTAAGCCAATCCCACACACATACCTAACATTATATTTTTAACATCTTTGTTATAATTTTGATGATAGGACTTCCATCAAACTGTTCGTTTGAATTTCTCCTCAGTCCATTCACAATATCTTACGGGTAGAATGTTTCCGTGGATTTAAGAATGTCTACATTGGCTTAACTTTGTACAGATTAGACGTTCACACTGTATTTAAATTTTGTCGATATGAACACCTGGGTTCAGTACTGAACCGGCTTCTCAACATTTTAGTTTCAAATATCGCATTAATAAATCCTTCAAAAAAGGGAATTTTGTCTGGTTTTTATGAATCAAATAAATTATTATCATCCTTCAAATTATACTATATCCGACAATAATTTATTTTATCAAGGCAGGCCGTAAAGATAGAATTGATCTCACTGGATTTGAATATAACAAAAGTTGTAAACGTCATTCATCAACATACCAACCGGACAAATGGCAGCTTAGAAAATTCTGGTCTATGTAATAGTAAATATACGATTACACATTTAGTAAAAACGACAACCAGTCTTTAGATGTGAATTGTAATTTATACAAGTTCGCGTTCCAGTACGGCTATTTGGTGAACCGTTTTCTGGTTCAGACCAGTAAACCGTGGCGCCTGGTTCAAATAAGAAATATTTGCAGTGTATGGTTGTGTTTTAGCACGTGAATATATGTTAAATGTGGCCGTGTAGCATTACGTCCACTTACATAGCTAGAGACATTTGTAAATATATCGGTCATCTGCGCAAAAGAAAACAAAGTTTAATCATTTTTGGACATATCACATGACATATCAGTCCAAAGGAGCTAATTAGGTGATCATTAACAATTTGATGACGTGATTACACAATATTTATCCAATAATGAAATGTGCTGATACCCTCATGATGGAACAGCTGTCAATAACATCCCATCGTTCTATACAGACCCAGTATTAAACACTTGTATTTGATCCAGATGGATTTACAACTTTCATCCGCAGGGGGCGAAATATATCCAACATTATCCATTTCAAATCATACATAACGTTCACTCGGCGACATTCTACGTGCATAGCGCGTGCCCATAATAATACCATGCGGATTACTTCGTTTATTATCGTACATCCAACAGTTTGTCATATCGTCAGCTTAGCGTGCTTGAAATATTTTTAACTTATATACAATGTATGTCATTTTAAGCTCTATAGATGATTTCTTTCACTTTGAAGATGACAGTCACAGTTGAACAGCGAAGTTCACAGTTGCTGACATGAAAATAGAGTTTGTTTAGGGTTGATTTTCGTGTTGGTGGTATGTGAATTCATTGAATATAACTATCATGTTAATATAAATTAGCCTTTGAATATCATAGAAAAAAATCTTATTTTCAACTATTGGAGGTAGGTAAAAAATAAAACCTTAAGTAATAGGCATAGTGAAAAACTTGTATGGATTTTTGCAAAGAAATGTAGAATAATTAAACGTCCTTATTTGTGCACCAATAATACAATGATTTCAAATCGATAATATCATCATTTTGAGATAATGCGTAACATGGGTATTGTGGAAATATTGGTTTTGGTATACTTTCTCTCAACAACAGTTCTGGAGAGTCACCTGTCTCTTCATCCGTTTTATGAAGCGTTTTATTCCAGCAAATTGATATCAGTCATTATCCATATTCCTTAAGCATACCGCTATTCGTCCGTCCACCGTCTCTCCCCCCCCCCTCCCTCGTTGTAAACATCCATTGAACCTATACCAACGAATCTGTTGTCATCAAATAATTCATCGGGTACTGTTTCCAAGAAGCCATTCGAAGAAGTCCGTGGTCGCTATTCGAAACGCATTGTCGATATCAATGTTCAATGATTGCTTTATTGCATGGCTACAAAGTAACCCAGGAACAAGAATTATCAAATGATCAGAAATTATTAGAAATAATAGTAACCCTCTTATTGAACGACTATATAAGTCAAAAAGTTATGATACTTCTGTTATTATAAAATATATACTAGTTATATACAATATTTTTTTCTGAATGACATTGTAACAAAATAGTAAGTTGAGTCATGGAATTCTAAACACGGAATTAAACCTATTGGAGTAGATTCCCGGGGAAATTATGTTATGATGCATTTTGTCGAAATATAATGTCAAGATAAGACTTGACAGTTATTGATAAACAGACCCCAGGATTACCTAGATGTGTCAATTTCACACATAGACAATGACAGCTGCTTTAGTTGAGTCAATAAGCCACGTGATCCCCAATAGAGGCCGCTTCGTGGCAACGGGTCACCCACGTTACCCACGTGGAGCGATCGTACTCCACTTAAAACATCTTATTGTAACATCTTATCAAAATAAACTTTCATCAACCATTGTATAACATGTCAAACTCGCCGTCAGAACAAGAGCTATGTAACACCTGGTCAAAATTATAAAATATCTGTTTGTTAAAAAAAGTAATTTACATACAGTACACTGAAAGTCGTTGTTTTCTATTCTTCCTCAAGTCATCTATAAACTCTTCGATTATTAGTATGTCTTGTATCAAAGCTGTGTCAGTAGATTGGGTAACATCTGATCAATTATCTGTAACCAGCTTTTCGAGCATCGTGGTTCAAAAGTCGTCACTAAGAGAAGCAAGCAAGCCAATAGATATACAAACAAACATGCAAAGAAACAAACAAACAAAATTGTCAAAAAACAAAAAGGATAATCTAAACATCGCAAACCCTTAAAAAATTGCACGTGATTTTCTTGGGTATCCTTACAAGTTCATATCAATTGAATATCACACTGAAGTGTTCTAAACTACTGCGACATTTAAACAGATACTGATGTCTTTGGTTAGAAATCGCCATAAACAATTCATGCAATGAAAGATCAATTTCAGAAATGCCTTCTCTTTGCGAGATGAACACGTGTATTTTTCCTTTCATCTAAGTAACAATATAGGCGAACTATGTGATATACAGCAAGGGCTTTAACATTCATAAAAAAATATTTTAACACCAAATTAATTTGTGTTGTTAAACTGAATGTAAGTTAGTTTGAAATAAAAAAGACATTGTTAGCAAATACTAGATGCAGTATGTAGACACATTGCCTCTATGTGAAGTATACAGAGACTAATGTCTTGTATATCCCTGATTGTACACTCAGACAAGATGTGCATACCACCGCTTCTCTGTTAACTTCATGTCAAGTTTGCTAATATATTTAGAAGTAATGGTTTCACAGGAAACTCGCAAATCTTCAAACTTCGAAATACAGCAAATGTAAAATAATTAAGTGTCAAGTTGGTGTAAATTGTACGGCCTGATTACAGGAGTGGTAGAACTGGGACATGGTGCATAGTTTTTGATATTTAGAGGTGAGTTTTTTATCAATGAATTCTAAGATATTTTTTGTCACTTATATCATTAGGTAGAAGAGCGGAGAGTGATTAATGATTCAAAAGTAGATGAGCTAATTGTGTTGCGTAGCATTTAAGATAAACTGTCACCAAATCATGCCTTTAATATACATTTAAGCTTACTAACGCCTAAAATCTGTTAAATAACACCTAGTGATATTATGTTTGAACTTACGATGTCGTATTTTAATGCTTCAAACGGGAGCGCCACCTCGCGGTGCTAAGATGTACATGAAGCTAAGACTGTATCATGTTTGCATAAAGATTTATATGTTTGGTTATTGCCACGAAAGGTTACCTCTGAGAATTAGTCTGATATCTATTTAACAACACATTCTTTTAAATATAATCAGCATTACACCTAGCCTATCAATCTCCAGTACTCTTTCTTTCTTATAGACTTTATGTAATCGAATATCATAATTGGAATTGAACATAAGCTGAAAAAAACGAGTAAAACTGTGGAACCAATGACGGTATTTTCAGAGGATAAACACGAGTTAAAGGAGATACTTGTCTATTTGGGAGGCTTTAATACTAAAACGTAATCACAATTTTGCAAACGTACACAAAATCTGTTTACTTGTAACAGATCATTTTCGAGCAAAGTTCTTTTACAAGTACGTTAGGTCGATGATCGAGTAATAGTTCAGTGAATAATCCTATCTGAACCTGGGGTAAACAGGGACAACAGCTGTCCCCTAAAGGAACGTTGTGTATGAGAATTCGAGTGTTGAGATAATCAACAGTCAACACAAACAGTATGTACAGTGTGTCCATTATTTGAAATATAATCATTGGGTTTTCGTGAAAAAGTGCGAAGTAGTAATACTGTATACTGATAACACAGTGTCTCCCGACTTATAGATGGATAATTTAATGGTCAAGAAAAACTTGACAATGTCAGCAAAGATGACAACATTAGATTTACCGTGGAATGTAACTGAAGCGAGTAAGCCATGTTTGTCAATGAACCCAGGACAGAAATCAGGAGAAAAGTACCTTGTGACACAGATTGAAAACACTCTGACATAGATAATTGTTCGTGTCTTTGTTTCGTTGAAGGACAAATGGTCAGAAGATGTAAATAACGTGAAAGAATCAACTGACAAAATGATCCTAAGGTCAATAACTAATGCAATGAACGGTGCATATGGTGGATTTGCACATTTTTGTGTCTTAATGTGGTACTGCTTGAAATGAATCTCATTTCAGCATTTTTAATCACGTATGCAGTTCATCAAATATCGCTTACTTTCGCAAAATTTCAACTTAAGCCTATTTTTATCACTGATTTCGCGTGAGTTAATCATTACAAACAGAAACATGATACATATTAATATTTACCTACGTCGTTTGTCTCCAATAATGAGTCCACTCTAGTTCTGGCTTTTTTACTGAAATCAACAGAAATCTTTATTACTCTAAACTGATATTCAATTTCAAGCAAGTTTCTCCTGAGCATAATACATATACGTCAGGTCTACTTTTCTTAATAGTATTTTATGTTGTTACCGTTTGTTTTTGTCATTTGAAAGCGCAAATAGTGCAACCATGTTTATACCTTTTTTGTATTTCCTGTAAATTTAGGTCAAAATATATGTACATCGTTACGTAATTGATCACTACGGAGATCCAATCATATTATGAATCTCATATTAAGTCTGCAAATTTTACGATATTCTAATTATCCCGAAACTATATTAAATTTCAAACTCAAAGCTCGTTAAATTATTCTGTAAAAGCCTCTATAAAATATGTATTCATGCAAAAACCTTTTGAAAGACAATAGTTTTGACTAACTACCGGCATATTGTACATGTATTACAGACAAACTACGTTATATTACAAAAATGTCGCATCGTTTCCATTGGGTCTCGTCAAACTGTCTGGTAGCGAAAATTAAATTTTAATAAGATGTCGCGAACTCTCAATAATAAAACAAGTTATAATTAATATGTTGTTTACTATCATCTGAATTCCTTTTACAATAATGTTACGCTTAAATTAGCTGGGTTTTTAGTATCATAGAACTTTCATCGAATGATATAAGATACAGAACAATTTCCTTAATGCATGTATTTATTTACATCGTTCTTGGCTATTTATTATTTGCAACTTGTACAGTATTGAGACCACTAATGTGGACAAAAGGGAATCAATTTTTAACATTATGTTTTATTTTACGCCGTTGTGTGTAGTAATTCAGTTGTATACCGACGTTTCCCTGGATTCTTCACGATTATTAACCTTGTTCTCCACAAGTAACTACTAATTTCTCCACATCAGGAGAAAGAATGGCCTTAAAGGGTAAATTATTTCGGTTTTACCATAAATAGTCATTCTTTTAATTTTCGTCAGTTGTGAATTAATGCTTTGTGGACGGTATTTCACAATTTAGATTAATTTTAGGTCTTTTACTTACAAATGAACAAAATTGTCATCTCAAAATGGAGAGAAACGATTTTGGAAACCTTGATAGATTTTAAGTTTCTATGCTGGCTTTTTTTCAAAAACAATGATAATTCTTTGAAGTATTGCCCTTTTAATTAGCATTGAAGTCTTTTTGAGCAACCATTTTTCTCAAAGATTAAAGAAAAAAGATTTCTTTCATTGAAAACTCGTGGTCGAAAGGTGCTAAAACAGAGAATCTAATTTGATAAAAAAAAACTATAAGTCACCATGCAATTTCTTCAGAAATTGATATTTTTGCTATTTTCAAGGGCAACAACTCTTACAAAATTTTCAAATATGTCGAAAACTAATTTATCTAGGGTAACTGCCAAAGAAATGACAATATGTGGGCAATGATATTTTTATAATATCAAAACTACAAACTGTGAAATAAAAAATGGAAATCTACAAATTCTATTATAAAGTTGTGTAAACATGATCTTCCGTTTTAATTACAATATTCAATACATGTATTTTGAATCTACAATGAAAACGGGGGACCCAAGACTGTGATATCTGTGCGATATGGTGTCCGGATGTTAAATATTCCAACAACACTATACCAGTAGATAAAAAAACGAGACCATTTATTCTGAAACCACTACAGGATTCAACAGGGTGCTTTAAAACTCGATACTTTAACTGTTAACTGTTAAGTCGTTGAGCGTTTTTAATAAAAGATGTATTTCTGATAAATATGGCTCTCCGTGGGGTGTCCTATCGTTTACCCTACGAAAATAAATAACCATCAAACAGATTAACCTAATCCAATTGTTATCATTAATTCGGTGTCCTTATTCGATAAATTGGGGTGAAAAGCTTTTGAAGTTTTAAGTACACATATGGTTTCGTATTTGCTTATTTAAGCCACCAATATCCGTTCATAAAGGAAAGTGATTTCTCTGCAATCCAATCTATTGTACGGGGTATTTACTGTACGGATTTATTTGTCGTTTAACATTCTAAGAAATACGAATGACTCGGCGATATTTTTGATCATTTTTATGTACTTACAAGCTTATTATGTCTGTGAACATCTCAAGTACGCGGATCAAGCAACCTGACCTCCCACACGGAGTTAGGAGACTCCGTTATAACAATATAAGATATACAGAATAATCATAGACACTTATACAGCATAAAGTGCGGACCGCGCATGGACATAATTATTAACCTCTAAGTGATTACAAGGACAAGGCCAACAGATAGTAGACGAGATTCATAGTGACATCAGTGAAGACCAGTATGTAGTTTAATACACGAGTATTATGAATGCTGAATTATGAATGGACTCTGGCTTGTAATCAATGATCCCTCACCGTTGTGAATTCGAATCCCACCCGAGACCAAATTTCACATGTGAGGAGGCTGTCTAGCTAGCTTACGGAAGGTCGGTGGTTCTACTCAGGTATAAGTCTAGCGTCTTCTTCCACTGTTATACCTGGAAAGTCGCCAAATGACCCTGGTTGTTAGCGCGACGTGAAACCCAATGAGAAAAAATAAAATATATCTGAACAATGTATTCATAGAGTATGACTGAGCATGAACACATTTTGGAATGTTGTTGGTTTTTGAAGATAGAACAAATGAGCACACTTCGGAACTAAAGGCAACAATATAAATGTACATGCGTGTGTCTGTGTGAAGCATTCTTTACAATGTCAAATAAAATGTTCTCTTTAAAGTATTTCACCCCACAATGCTGACAAACCAACGAAACCTCGCTTATAAGGTTCGAAGATGGCAGGCAGCATTTCAAAATGGTTGAATGATCCCTGTATATATATTATTAGCAAAATATTATAATTCGGAAGTTGATACGTGATCCTTGTATAGTATAATCACAATGAAAGAGAACATGGACAGTTTATGGACATAAAAATTAATGAATTAATTAAACAGCCAGAGCAATAATAAAAATCACAAACATGTACCATAAACTTGCTCATACATAAACAAGTATTACTCATTTCAAATTCTTATGTAAAATATTTAAATACGACACGACATTACACAGTATTATTTTAACATTATGATTAACAAATAAAATCTTATACTGCTTTGAATTGCTTAATCTAATGAGTTCATAAATACTTCCGTTCTGTTTGATCTAGAGCATAAAATATATATCAGTAATCTTTAAGATATTTATGTGATTATGCAAATACATTTTTGTCCTAAAACAAAACATGGAGTCACGAATGAAACCCAGGATCATACGAACAATAAAGGTGGTTTTTGGTCAAGTTGAGACTGCGGTCAAAATCAAATGGTTGACGTACAGAATCATACGACTGGTCCATTTTTTAACTTCACAAAAAAGATTGTTTCTTCTCTACAGTCAGTTATAGCAGTATCTACAACAGATGAATGATCTAACAGTTTGTCAGGATAATGGACTACCACGTATGATTTCTTACCGTGAATTAAATTCCTCCACAATGAAGGCATCAAGTTGTATATCATATTATAAATACGACATTCATACGGACGTTTAAATATAAAGTATCATTCATATAATGATATATAACCATTCTTCAGTCCACGAGTGAAAGCTGCATCTGTACTATCAGAGTGACACGATCAATGACTGGAGATGTTCAGAACTATAAAAGCTGTTTGATTTACAACCCGCACCTGGCGCATCGTGAACCCGGGTGTCGTCTGTTGGAGACTAAATCTTTACTACATAATATATTGAAATAAATATAAGTCTTTCATCTTATTATTGAGTAAAACCGAGGTTTTTGTAATTCGTGATTTACGTCTAAATGTATCTGTTAATAATGTTGATGTACCTAACAGCTTATGTTTGACACTTTCGTTACTAGGTTGTGAATATTATAAACTGAACAAGAACGAAGGTATAACAAATCTGTAGAAACAAACATTCGTACAATTATTTAACATTAATTACACTTTGAAACTGTACTTCATCAAATAATTACAACAGCTATATGACAGGTGCTTGCTTACCGGGTTATTAGCGGTTCTATGCCAAAATACAACAAAATACATGTATTGAAAAATCGCTAAATGGCATCCGGCAACATTTAACCCTTTGCCTCATAAACATACTTAGTACTCTTCCAAATTCAAAGCAAATATACACAACATCGATTTTTTTTTAAAAAATCGGATATTTCAGAGTGGAAAACATTGTTGTGAAAGGCGCCATTGCTCATAACAAGAAATGGCTTCTTTTGCTACAATGTTTTCATATGTCATCTTTTACAGATGCGGGGAAATGCGGAATAATGAGGCAAAGTGTTAATAGAGGGATCTGGAGCGCACGATGTTTCACGAAATAGCACCAATGAGTAAACTCGTGTGTATATGTTTAAATATGTCCCATTTTCTTTTTATAAAACGGATACAAGCTGAATGATAAAAAATCTATAAATAAAAAAGGTTATCTGCAGTAACAGACAATAAGCTTCTATATTAAGACGGGAAATATTTCTACAACACACTTAGATTTTAAATTTTGCAAATGGTATTCTAAATATGCGTTGTCTGCCATGACCGGAATGTTTGATGTCTGGCATAGCGTTAGGCAAAATAATGCGTATAAAATAGACAAGTAATTGACAAAAATAGACTCTTCTTTAAAGAGTGCCATGTTTTATTGATTCAAATCTTTGGTTGTTAGAATTAGAGCCCTAATCAAATAAAGTCTAGCATACAATGACAAATAATAATATCTGTGATATTAAGGAATCGCGGCGGAGGTCGTGGTGAGCTGTAACTTTAATTACGGTGATCCTGAGATACCCAGCCGTCTAACAGCTAGACTTTAGGACAATATTCGAATACCAATCCCCGAATTGGTGGAATACCACAAATAGAATGAGAAAGTATTATCTAAAATGAGAGAATAGTGTTTACCGTAAGTCTTTATATATCTGACTATATCGTATAATCTGGTAATATTGTGTTATATGAAAGAGAGCATATCTCTTTCCAGTAAGCTCAAATACGAATCTAGTATCAAGTTCTTAAACACGATTATAAACTTTTGTCCAAACACCTGGGTTGTATGCTAGCCACTCTTTCTTTACCGGTTATTTTTAAGATACAGTGCAACATCTCCAAAACAACATTCTTTGGGAGAAGCAAAAATATGCTTTTGTTGAGAGGTTGTTGCTCCAGAGAGGTTAAATTAATAGTTGAATCATACACTTGGAAAAATCAAGATACAGATAAGGAAATATTTTATGGGTATTACTAGGGAATTACTCGGGTTCCGAGGAATCAATATTAACGAGTTCTAACGTGAAGGATACCTAAAATAGTGTATCAAAGAAACTACAACGATGTCAGTCATTATAAGTAACAACACCATATTTAGTCTTAAATAAAAAGCGTACTTATTAAATGTCAATTATGAGACACGTGCCTATCTGAAACCCGTATTTTAATTAACATATATATTATATTATTTAATCACCTGACTATATTACCAGTGTAATTACTGGTCACCATAATCTAAATGCATGTAATTATTGTTCACGTACGACATGTTGTGGTTGTGCATATTTACTTGTATCCGAAAGTACGTCTGTTTACTTCATTATTTATGTCTGAGAGAATATAATACAGACATCACGCATTTCGTTCATATTTATCACGAAATATAATTCCGCACACAGGATCAATTCGATATATATAAAGAACTTGTCTATAAAATATGTAATATCATGTATAAATGTATATATAATATATATATATAAATATTATGATATTACATAAAACTATAAATGCACGATATTTAATATCATAAATAATATTTACCATGAAACTAAATTTGTGAAGTGATTATTTTATTTAAGTAACAGTTATCAGGTGTTAACGTGTTGGTAATGTCTCTTTCCTAAACAGTAGAGACAGACAGTGAGTCGACCTGATTTAAGAAGAAATGTATTTTTGTACACAATTATGAATTCAGTTTAAATATAAGTCCCATAATAATGCAGCAAGTTCATTCATTAAGTTTAGACTGACCTGAACAACAATTACTAAAATTAAGTTTATGACCTGAGCTATATTTTGATGTTTGCTCTTAATATTGACTTAACATACAGCTTCCCCCTGAATCTGATCTTAAAACTCAGTTTTATAAGTTAGATCCCGATAAACTAATAAGGAAAAGCTGTTATCTAGATCACAGACAAACGTAGCTTCATAACGAGATTACATTCTCGATAGTCGACTATCAAATATGTTTAAACGCCCCACGCGTAGCTCTCCTAAATACAACGATGATACGACGATTTCAAGGTCATTCGAGGTCAAGATTTTCGACAACTTACTCGACAAGATTCTAAAACGAAGGTTAGGTAAACTTTGTTTAAGGCTTCAATCGGAGCCGTATGTCAGAGCACGTGTCATAAGCGTTGTTAATCCATCTCACAATGTGATTTAATTTTAGAAGCGTGCAGGATACAAATACACCACTCGGCTTTGTACGTACTGTAATCTGAATCCGAGCATTCAGCAGATTTATAATTTGCAACATGCTCAATTATAAACAATTTATCAACAAAAGTAATAAATACGTTTTAACTTTTTAAATAAAGTAAGATTAAATTTATGTTTATCATTACAATGCTACATAAACGTCGTGGTGGTGATTCTACTGTCAATTTTTAACAATTAACTGATGCACATTTAGACGAACTCACTGCCAACAAATTGAATCTATATCATTACAATCAATTTGGAAGCATTATCGATGCAGACATTCATAAGATTAGCTTACAGTCGGTTGTTTAATGTTTGTATTGTACGACACGGTCAAGATGACGACAGCACAGTTGGGGAACTGGTGCAGGGTAATCCTTTAAAATGACAGGGTCCTGCTCTGGGGTCTCTTATAACAATCTCAAGTCTGTGTGTTTAGTGATAAATCTTACATTTTGTAAAGTCATTGTGTTTTTGTGGAATGGAGAGAATGACAAAAATACAAAGTTTGATATACAAACATAATTACGATAACTGTAATCAGTATAAACATGACAAGTACCCGGGAGAGTTGGGATTGAGCAAGAATGTCACTTGTGTGGCTGATAATTGTGATCTGGAATTTGGAATTTTGGGGAAATTCCTATCTTGAAATAATTAATAGGTATGTATGGTATTAATCAATTGTTACGGCTAACTTAAAAATACCTGTTAACAAGCATGAACTGGTCAACTTATGACTGAAATCTAGTGGTCTAATTACGATCAAGGAATTGTATATGCCAGTGCCCTTTTTCAGCCTTCATATTTGGAATGTTCACTATCCAAAATTCAAAATAACATTCAAACTATCTATTTAAAATGATCAGTGCTTGTGTTGTGAAGTCCAATCCATGAGTTGGGCGAATGGAGCCACGGACACTTTTTTTTGTTCCAATGGATGTCCTGATAAAAGTAGTAGCTGAACACTTATTAAACGAACTATCATCAATGAAATTTCTTCAATTCTTCAAGGCAGTCATTGTGTGTCGTGGCAGAACTTGGTATGTGTCGATATGATAACGTTAACCACACGGGATTATTATAATGGTGCTTGATCCGCCATGCAGTCGCCTAACAGCAATTTTTAGAGCCGAGGATCGTGAACTGTCGAATTGTCACTTTACAGTTTTTAGTTTGCAACGTAACTCCTCATTCGATTGATAAATCCAGTGCAATATATGGTATGTCAGTCATTGACTGATTGCTCTATATAGTCCCGTAAAATTATTATATAAAACAAAAATTTTAAGTCAACAAAATCTGAATGATTGAATGATGTACTTAATGGTTTATGATCCAATATGATGTCTGTACATAAATATTCTGCCTGGTGATTAATGATTATTATTTTTTTACATAAACAAAACGAATGGTTTCATTCAGGGCCAACCGCAACTACATTATGTAAATATTAAGCATTATTACATCATAGGCGTTGGAACAGGGAGGTCCCAATATTATGCCCATAACATTCGTACAGCGTTCTGTGATGATGCTTTGATAAGAAAATCAAGCGGAATCCGATTGGTTCCTCGTCCAAACACTTTTTCTTGTATGTCCGAACTAAAAGCAAATGATAAAACCATTTAAAGATAAAATAATCAACTATTGT
Organism: Lutraria rhynchaena; assembly: GCA_008271625.1. Taxonomy (NCBI): domain Eukaryota; kingdom Metazoa; phylum Mollusca; class Bivalvia; order Venerida; family Mactridae; genus Lutraria; species Lutraria rhynchaena. Next base: position 195,738 of record VIBL01000387.1, read on the forward strand.
TTTATTTTCTTACATCAATGCGAACATGACCAGACAGCACTGAGGATCAGTTTCGTACATGTACGTATATAGCTAATTTCTGAATCTGCAAGATCTGGAGCATCCCCCCAAATTAAACCTCACAAGCACTAGAATGCTCCTTTTCTTATGATAATATTATATCAACTTAATTACAAGCTTCATCCAGACATTTAAAAATACAGTCCACTGGTGGAGTCGACAAGTTGATCAACTTATTTCGATTTTCCATGTCTGTTACACCAGTATTTAGACTATTAAGTAATTAGACTTAGAGTAAAAATATGTCTCAGATGTTCCATCGTTTATTCTTAAATATTAAACACTTGCAGGTATGTGCACATGCAAACATACTTAAGTTAATGCATACAGCTTCGTCAGGAAAACTCAACAACAATCGAAACACTTTTGTTTCCTCTACATGATATGTTAGACCCTATCAATACAGGAAAGGGAAACTCTGAAACACCTTCTTGCTCTCAGTCATAAAGCGGTTCCTGTGCGTGACTGGAATAATTTTTAATAAAACATGTATATCCTTAATTCATAGAGTATTATAGAGTATTGAAAATCGTTCATTTTCCAGCATTTTGGCCTAATTGATCGCAAAATGGGCGTCAAAATTTCGCACGTAAAACTATCCATAATCCAAGATTCCGTCACGAAAGTCAAACACAAAAACAGACCACTGTCTGCACTATTAGTCGTCCACACATTTATAACTTATATAAATAGATGAAGGATTTATAACAATCACAAAGCAGACCACTGTCTGCACTATTAGTCGTCCACACCTTCATAACTTATATAAATAGATCAAGGATTTATAACAATCAATGAAAGGAAGGAAGAAGCCACTGGTTGGTGAATAAACACACACACAGCCCATCCATACCCAAAATTATTCATTAAAAATATGGAACACCTCGCTGGTATTTATCTTGAAAGAAAGGTGTACTAATGAACAATGGCATAGTGATATATCCATGTTCGTCGAGATGTCCAGATACTGCATACACATCAATTTAAAAATCGTTTAAATGAGTCTTTTGGTAAGGATTATCAGTTCGAAGATAGCCCACGTGTCCGAGGTGGTAGCATGAACATTTGTACTTGTAATAGTGCTGGTAACGAGTAAAAAAATGGGTTGCAAACAATCTGAAATTGAAATGTAAGAATTTAAACAATTTGTGCCTAAACAAAGAAGACGATGTACGAGGAAATATATTATTCTGATTCTAAAATAGCAATAAGCAATCCAAAAATACTGGCAAAATGTACTTTTATCGTACGTAGTAGATTAAAAGGGTATCAGAAAACACATTTACCGAGAATTCACATGAAATTTATCTAGACTTAGCACGGAACATGTCTAGACATTATCGCAAGTTATCATTCAATGACACGAAGGTATGTTTGCTAAAATGTCAGTGGACATGTTCTTTTAAAGTACAATTTGAATTTTGTGTTTTCCCTTCAATTTTAACCACGATAAGTGAGTTCTTAATGGAGAAACTATAAGTTACTGATGGGTAAACTATGGTAGCATGATCAGTGCTTTAATCATCAGAAAACAAACATGAAACCAAAAAGAATGTAAGGAACTGACTCAGTATTGAAATATATGACACCCCGTGATATGACTGACAGATGTCATTCTTCAAGTATTAGAAATCCCCTACTGTAAATATCCATTCCGGATTCTGTTATCGTGTAGTCATGATCCATCCTGGTACCGCAGTGAATTTACGGGATGTGGACAAAATTCTCTCCAGTCAAAATCCACTTCCCTCGCGCTCAAATTTGTATAAGTGGACGAAATCCCCTTCAAGTTTTCTTTTAATATGAACAAATTCCCCTCTGGTCAATTTTACAAGAACAACAAAGTCTCCGTCATTATGGAACATTTATAGATATACAAACATGGTTAGTATGTAAAAGATAGTAAGTCATATATAGTGACTGTTTATTGATATGAATAACTTAACGGTATGAAAATATAATGTTGCTTTAACGCGTTATGAATCAGAGATACGGGATTTCGTCCACCTTAAGAAGTCATGAAGGATGTTTTGTCTTCTGGTCTTCTGGACGGGTTTTTTGTCAACCTTGCAAAAAACTTGAACAGGATATCACCCAACCATACACATTAGAGCGAAGAGAATTTAGTCACGAGCGGATTTTATCCTACACTCGGGATGTACAAGTCTTTGACAAGGTCAATGCTTACATTTTAATTACAGATCCCAATGTATTATATCAACAGTCTTTATTTAATATCTTAGCCGTTCATTTGATATACAATTAAATACAACGGTATCATTCGTGACGCGCAGACGACGCCAACTCATTGTCCGAGCTGTGTATACTTTCATTGTAAAGATTAAATATATGATAAATTAGAGCGGAGTGTAATTTGGTAAAATTATACCGATTCAAGGGTTTTATCTCTGAGGAATCTGGGACAATGAGATCCATTATCGATATTGGTTGAAACATTACTCTCATAAATACTGTCATCGGATAATTGTCACTAATGCATTCATGTTTTTGTTGTTGTTATTTTATGGAGAAAAAAAAACAGAACAAATATGTAATATATTAGGAGCCATGCATTTTTAATGTGAGAATACAAAGTACGATTCGTCCCAAATATTTTCATACTTTGGATTTTGTCGCCAGAAAATTTACGGTCGGCGCTATAAAACAGGGCCTTTCAGGTGACTGGAAACGTGACTTTTTCTGGCTTATTACGTTGCTTGAATAAACCGAACATAATCGTAACAATTATTGGTGACAAATAACACAATATGTCACTAGTCTGTGTATTTTCTATACCTTCATAAAAGAAGCATCAAGAAGAAAGGGCGACACATGTCTTAATTGCAGACGATAATATCGCAGATTTTACGTTCGATATTTGTTCAATAAATTTCTGGGAACAAGACCGAAGTTCGCCGATTGCAACAATAAGACGAAGTATTATAACATCATCAACATCTGCAAAACAATCAGAAGTACCACAGAGCAATAGTTCAATGTGTTTTTTTATTTCTTGTTGATTGTTAGCTAAACCTGATCAAGTCTTGCTGAAGTAGAATGAACCCTTTGTGCACCAGTTTTATGATAGCACTGTTAACATTAATCACAGTTCAAGTAGTTTTCTTATCAATTTGTAAAGCAAATAAATCATTAACATATAAAATGTTACACTATCTATACATGGTTCGTCTGTCCTGTGAGAAACGTTAACTTCAGGAACGAAGAGGAAAATGTTTTGCTAAGTCATGACCAGTATACAGGCAAATGTTATTAGACACTTCCATATGGGGAGTCTCTAGTTAGTTGATTTGTTGACATATGTTCAAAACAAACAATTAAGTGTAAATTAATGTGGCTTAATAGCACCGACGTTTTACATGCAAAGATGTGGGTCGTACCAGCAGTGAAAGATTTGAGAATTTATTACACTGATTTTTTGCCATTTTTTTGTCTATTTTAAGACTGTCAACAAACTGTTCCATGACAAATATCACTCTCCATGTTCATGAAAATCTAATGATTCGACAAAATGTAAATGTTTTAAAGCCAAGTTAAGTTCTAGATCGAGATAAACAATAAATGACTTTAGTTATCTGGTCTACCGATACATTACAATAATATATTCATGAACAAAATATGTCAATCATTTTATTATCCATAACGAATAGGTTATCAGAATTTCAATAAAGTCCGTTGGACACTTTTGAATACAATAACGCATATATCAGGCATTAAAGACATAAGTGCAGTAAATTTTTGCCGATGGTGGACAAAACGTAAACATGGCCCTTATTAGGGGGCACACTATGTTTGGTGGACAACTGTTTCACGTCGATGTTATATTCGTATAATGTAGCTTAACTTTATTTGTTGCGAAAATATAAAATTGTAATTTTCCGCATTCGTCTAATTGTCATCTAAAAAACTGACAAATTTACATAGTTTAGATATTTTTTCTGCAGTGTGCTAGCTTTGAGTCAACAATAAAAACACTTTAATGCATATTTTGAAGTAAAATCCAAAATTTAATTTAAGATCTTGATTCTATATAAGACTTTTAATCATACCCGCGATAGATATTTGTGTATTTTAGATGAAATTAAGATATTTCAGTAAAAAAAAATCGGCAGTTTATGTTGCTGTTTTTTTTTTGTTACTTAAGTGAATAAACGAATCACAATGTTGTGAACATGCAAAATTTTCTCGTGTCGCAATAAATACTTCCAGTTTATTAATCCAATCAGAAAATATAAAACACGTCCATGACACCTAAATAGACGTGTTAAAGTGTGACTTACATCTATAGATCCGTACAAGTCATACTGCTCGCCAATTATGGAAGCGCCAGCCTACATGCTCTCCTCTGTTAATTTACATGAATACATTACCCCACCCGCACTGTGGCGACATATTGGTACGGTCTAAGAGTGATATACTAAACATGTAACAGATCAGTTGAAGTCGACTCCCCGTCGTAATGCTCAATGTAAAGTATTTAAAGAATTATAATCGTATTATAAACATCACGGATTTGAAATTCATATTCTATTTGCTTCTCCGTTTGACAATTTAAAAGGTGGCAATGAGTTCAGTTCGTTTGAATAGCATGCCACCTCCATTAGAAAATAGGCAAGTTATTAAAAATGTTAAGTTGATTTCATAACCGCAAAAGTATTTTCGCCTATAAATGATCTGTGGGCTATTTTAATATCTTCATTTTAAAAAAGAGGTCGAGGTTTTGTAAAAAGAGGTGTTTTTAAAAGCAACAGGATATGCGTCAACACATTTTTTCTCCAATTTGAGGAGATTCTGTTGAGAACGGCTTAATCAAAAATGCTTAGACAAGTTTGTTCCATCAAATGGATTACCCCGAACGTTTAGGGAAAAAACGAACTCTATCCTTCGTATTTGTTCTCTCCTTCTGGTGGAAACACGTGTCCTGTTCATGGAGTAGGTAAAACCCCCTAACCGTTCACCGAACAATGTTGAAGAAATCCGGGATTTTATTTCAGTCACCGCATTTTTTTATCTTTGAAGTAAATCATGACATGCTCGTTTTACCAAGGAGTGGAGGACAAACCATAACACAGAATACAACTAATGCAATAATGGTTAAATCATAAAAACAAATACATAAAATATCAAGTGTTAAATATTTGCTTAGAATACAAAAAGTGTTTAAGATAATTCGAAATTAAAAACAACAAAAAATCAACGTCCTGTATATTTAATGAGAGAACATTGTTTTAACACTACACAGGCACGCGATTTAAGGAAAATTCAAACCACACGAATACTAACCTTGAAATCTAATTAATCGGTAAGTGAAGATGTATTACACTGATAACACCGGGTTTCATTGAAAATTAGTAACAAGAATACAGACAGTGTGGATAAAAACTGCATTCAATTTGCAACCTCGGAATTTGGCTTCTGTTAAAATCACAGGAGACCGCAATATGTGTGCATGTATAGACATAATTTATCAACACCATAAAATAATAATCGATCATAACACATATACTTTTTGTATGGACGTGTAACTAAAACAAAACACTCAAACTGGCATTGTATCGTAATGTCGATATTTAAGACGACCGTATAATTAGTGCTGTGTTTGAAGAGTAACAATTGTAGCAACTTCTGTCCTGAGTTGTCGTTCTTTGTCATTCACATACATCTTAAGGTGTTATATCCATAATACGGTAATCATTTCATGCATCTGCTAGATGCTACTAAAAAATGGTAATATTATAAATATAGTATTGCCCAATTATCGTTATTTCTCTGATAGTTACCCTAGATATTTCAATGTATTTTACGACACATTTTTCAAATTTTGTAAGAGTTATTACCCTTGTTGATAAATAGAAAAAAAGTTTGGCAGTATTGCACTGTGACCTATATTTTTCTTTATTAAATTACATTGATACTGTTTTTTGCATCGTTTTACCGTGAGTTTTCATTGAATTGGATCGTCCTTTTTCTTTAATCTTCAAAAAATTCACTACTCCCGTAGACTTTCTTATAAAGCAAAAATTAACCAATAAAAGGTATAAATTTACGCTTTAGAGAAGTTATTTCTTCTGTCCATTGTTTTTTAGTCAAAAGATGATATAATTCACAAGAAAATCATCGCATACATGTTATTTATCCACGCTCTATTTTTTGACCGGATACGTTGGATTATTTTCGGTAATTAGTCATCAAAATTTAGTGACATACATGAAAACAAAATGGTGAAGTTGAACAGAAGCGCATTTCACATGATTGAAGAATAAAAACGAAATACTACGTTTGAGTATCTGGTGGAATCTAAAAGGACTAAGTCACGTGGTTTGAAACTACTTTTCGGACTCTGACAGATATGTGAATGGTAAGGAACGACAACCCTGTATAGAGATTGTAGTTTTGTTTGGATCATTTCTGAATAACACAAAGAAGTAAGATTTTAATCAAACATGAATGCTATTCATGATATAAGTTCATATTAACGCCACGTAAAAGCTAAACATTTTTGCCTGCGATAATTATTGTTCTTTGTTTTCTCGTCTACAGATTGAAATGTGGTGGATTTTTTTATACAATGCATTTTGTATTACAATTGTGTATATATTGTGATACTGACATTTTATATGACAACTGAGTACATATAACGATACTGACATTTTATATGACATGTGTGTACATATTGTCATACTGACATTTATAAGACATGACATGTTTGTACAAATTGTGATACCGACATTTTATGACTCGTGTGTACGTAATGTGATATTGACATTTATATGACACTTGTGTACATATTGTGATACTGACATTTATATGACACGTGTGTACAAATTGTGATGTTGACATTTTATATGACACGTGTGTACATATTGTGATATTGACATTTATATGACACGTGTGTACATAATGTGATACTGACATTTATATGACACGTGTGTACATATTGTGATGCTGATCGAAAAATGACGCTATTGTTGTAGAGGCGGGTTTTTTGGAAGTCTAGATTCAAGTTTTGCATTGGTGACATTTCTGTGACATCACAGGGAAATTATACACCGCATATTTTCCAGGGACTAATTATACACGAAATGCTGAGTATTAGCACGTGATTTCCTAAAATAAGAGAAGTTTCAAGAAAATTATCATGCCGTGATAATAAACTCAACACACGACATTGTCACAACATACCGGCTGATCAAATTCATAATTATATTTAAGAGTTTTGTGACGCGTGGAAGCTGCTTTACCACATCTCAGGTGGCAGGTTGATTCACCGTAAATGTTACCGTTAAAAGAAATCTTATAGTTGTTTGTTCTTCGTTAAGTTTTTTTATGTTATAGGAGATAAACTTCATCCACCGTATTACATGGTAGAACATAACAACAAAAATATTCCTCATAGATCGTTACAATCAATACAGGGAGATTATTTTATTTTGACAATTAATTATGTATTTGATAGACTAAATCAAATCATTTCGTCTAACATAAAAGATTACATTGTTAGTGCGACCTATGGTTATCTCTAATATCGTGTCTATGTGACTTACTGCAGTTTAAACACTGCTGTTTTAATTGAATTTTTAAGGGCGTTGGCATTTGAACATTAAAGACAATACCCGTATGCGACAGACAGTGTACATTTATCAGCAAGTATGTGCAAATATTGAATTTAAACATCATTAAAACTCATCAAAACCTTTGTTGGGGATTCAGGATACGAGCGCAGCCCTATCTTTAGGAGACATCACTTCCAAAACTTTCACCTCTGTAGTTAAAATGACTGTCCACCTCAGATACCCTAGTTTCTGTCTTTTTTGTGGCGAAAAGTTACGTTCTTCATTAAAGAGTTTCCTAGCAACGAACAGTCGTCTTGCCTAGACTAGAGGGAAGAATTTGATTGATCAAAACAGAAGTTATTTTTGTTGTAAGTTTTATTCCGCGTTGTTTACAGGAGACACAAAACTCCAAGCCTCTTCACGATTTTGTTTTGCATCGCAAGAATGTTTACATTTTATAGACTGATAAAACACAATAATCTCGCAGACAGTATCGCCTAACAAATACATTGTACGCTGAATTCTTACAATGGCTGTAGCTGTTGACGCGATGCTTCTAGCCCTATTTTGATGTAAAGTTTTTAAAATAGCGAACTGGTAATTGATTAGGTCAAAATATCAAAGTCGTTGACGAAAACATCAATGGTTGCTTTCTGGCGTACATGTATTAGGGACAGATAATCCATACTGAGCTCACGTGACACACCCGTGCTTCTATGTAACTATTTTTAAAATTGTGATGAAATGTGTTCCAATAAAATTACGTACTAGGGTTTGTACGGCAAATTACATGTATAATATACGTAACCTGACTTCTTATCTTTATCAATTTATAGATTTATTCTCGGAGATTTTCGGTTAATATTAGGCCTCGCTTTGTACGGGCTTACCATCAACGCATTAATTCGGTATCTTTAGATCTATAATTACTACAATCCATGTAAAACAAATATTCAGGTTTCTGTTGTTGTCCACGAAGCTTACGTATAACATTGACTTGTGGACATCGTGTGAGTATGGTGGCATATTTCTAAATACACTTAGCGAGTTAATTTCGTGAAAGCTGTCTAAGTTTTCGCGAAAAGATGTTTTATATTTGCGATGTCGTTGTGTGTAAGGCAATACTTCAATTGTATACTGACCTTCATAAGAAAGTAACCATTATAAAAACCCTTCTATTTTGGCCTAGTATACTGACCTTGAAATTTTAATGGTATACAGCAATTTAATGGTCATTTAACTTAAGTATTGAATAAATTCACATCTTTATGCTAAACCATATTATGAAATGTTTCAGCTATTTCCAGAATTAATTTCATCTCGATTACTTGCGCTTTGTCTATTTTATACCAACATCACTTACTGGTTACTTTCTTATGACGGCCAGTATTCAATACTGTTGTTGATGGTTAGTGTGTCATATTCTCCGCACCTTCAACCAAGATGACCAGATGTATGGAGGATACAGAAGGTGGGCATGATCAATTGTTTGATGTAGATCCATACGGCCACCCCATTCATTGACACCTGTTCATTATAAGCCACACTAATCCGTACAACGTATGCAATATAATGTACGAGTTAATTAGTCAAGTCATGTATGTACACCTGTAGGCGGGTATATCATGGTTCTCTGCTCTCATATAGCTTGGGAATTGTTAGATGAAAAATAAATAAATAAAATGCTTGGGAAGTGTTTGGGCGGGTACAGTCTCATTTGTTATCGTCAACACGTCGTGTGTTCAATTTTAACGTGGAAGTACGCTATCAAAATGATAAATAATTCATAAACTTTAATATGCAATTTGATCTATCGACTCTTTAAGTGGTGTTTGGTTAAAAATCTCCGGTCAAGGAAAATATCTATTGTACCATGTAGAGTGCTTATTTTGCTGAGACTAAGTTGGGGTCGAAAGGTCCCTGCTTTGTGTCAATAGCAATTTTCAAGGGATTAATTATTACCTGAATCCAATGTCCACTCTAAATGTTGATTGTTGTTTTATTATATTTCATATCAAAATTGCTCTTCAAAGAGAAATAGGTATAGACAGCCCTTTAATCTTATCACCTACAAAATAAACGCACTTAAAATTCACGAGGACTTAGTAGAATAAGTAGTCAATCGATTGTTTTTGGCGCCAACTTGACGGCATATATTAATTAACCCTAAATCAACACTTATTTTTTCCTTAATTAGGGTTTATCCGACAACATAATGCTATGAACCAATCAGATGTAAGTATTTGTGATGAATCATAATAATTGGCCATACATCGTAATATTGTATTTCTCGGCCGATTTTTTTAATTGATGAAATACAAATTATACATTCAGTAGACTGATGATCTCGACTACCCGTAATTGTATTATGGTCAAGCTGATTATCTTTGACTACACTTGAATCTCAGCGCTGAACACTGTAAGAGACGATAAATATAAAAAATTGATTCGTTCAAGCGATATGTGAACTTCTTCAAAAGGAAATTAAACAAGTGCTTCCACGTTAATAATTATTTTCAGATTAAACCTAATCAAAGCGTACACAAGTTGCGATACAGGGAAATAAAAATCAATGCTGGATCGGTAAATGCAACATTTGATCCATCTCTGTCCTATCACTGTTGTTTTGTTTTGGACATATTTCAAATGTCCACAAATGAAAATGTAATACATTGTGTTTTTTATTATTACCAGATATTCGTATATAATTTTTTTCAAACTGATTAAATTCTCGAAATTTTACTAATTTGTTAAGTGTTTGCAATTGAAAGTACATAAAGCGGATTAATTTTTGAAAAGCCAAAAATCATACCGTGTTTCCACTAACATTCCCAAATTACGTAGGCTAGAAAGTTCTGTAAAACATGCTTCTTCTTCAAACATAAATATCATTTTAAACTCGGAGATATAGTTCATAAGAAAATGTAAATATCAGCAATTGTTTATTACTAAAGTAACAGCAATAATATTCTCTACATTGATAATGGTATATTTTAACCGATTGTTAAAATAGCATTAACTGAAGTACAGTAACAATAGACACGGCAAAAGTTTTACACCAATCGGTAAATCTATGAAAAAAACCTATTTGGACGACTATATAAAAATGAAAAATGGTAAAATCTTACCCAAGGCTTGTATTTTTTTATTTGATTGTAATGTTCGTGTATTCATCCGTGGATCACTGACTTAACTGATCATTATTTCTATGGAAATTCTGGAAAAATTGGAAACCTCGGTTTGCAGGAGGGGGTAATCGATTAATAGTTATGAGACAATAATGCATGTTTTATATCACAGATAATTATTCCACATGAAATTTATTGCAGTGTTATGTTATTCTTAAAGTGCATCGTGGGCGCCAGAAATAATAAAAAGAAACATAGTATCTTGAATATTTCTAAACGAAATGTGAGTAAATACACTACACACAAGAACATATCATTCACCGTCATATTGAGACTTCCTTAATTTAACTAGGACAGAATCTGGACCAAATAAGAACAATAAAAACATGCTGCATGACCTGCAGGTACATCCAGAGTCACAAACTTAAAAAACTGCACATCCTGTGTCTCTAGAGCGCAACCGACTGCACATAGTTTTTATCCATATAATTAATGAGAAACATTACAAAATGAAGTTATGAAAAGTTTCAAATAGTTGTGATGACAGGACAGTGTTGAGATTTTTGTTATTAACGTCGTTCTTGTTGCTGCTATTGTTGCTATTAGGCCTGTCGTTTATACTGTTGTTATTGTATTATTGTCGATGCTGTTTTTGCTGTTCCTTTTGCTGTTGCTGCTTTTGTTGTTACTGTTGTTGATGATGCCGCTGCTGTTTTTGGTGTTGCTTTGCTGTTGTTTTTTGTTGCTGTTCTTGTTGATGTCACAGCTATTTTTGCTGTAGCTGTTTTTTTGTTGCTGCTGTTGTTGTTGCTGCTGGTTTGCTGTTGTTTTCAGTTTTTGTTGCTGCTTTTGTTGTTGTTTTTGTTGTCCCTGCTGTTTTTGTTGTTGTTTTCGCTGTTGTTGTTGTTGTTGCTGTTGTCGTTCCTGCTACTGTTATTGCGTGGTAAATGCACTTGTTTTAGATAAGTAGGATTAAATTTAACATTTCGTCTACATATACAGACAAACAGACTTCTTGCCAGGTGAATAAAAAGGAACTGTTAGCTAGTCATCATCTTATTTTTTTTTTCAAAATTTGTATTCTAATGAAAGAGGTTTATTTTCAAACGGTTCAAAATCTACGTAAGGCTGTGTACTATACAGTCGAATTTCTTTTCCTCCAAAGAACTGAATTAAATGTCCATGGTAACAGAAACTCATTTCTATAGTGCGAGATTTTAATAAATTATCACTGCACGATACCTGGATACGCCCAGCGCAACTCACACACAGTGTTCAAATAGTCTAGGGGACGTAAGTGTGTTAGAAAACTAGAACGGAAGTACAAATTTTGTAACTTCCCTTTACGGAAGTCACTCTCTCGTGATAAACACATCACATGATCACTTGTCTGTCAAAATGGCTAAGAATATTAAAATTCAAGGAGCAACTAACGGTTTAAACGCCACTGCTGCGTTAACTGAACACAAACTTGCTATAACAAGAGATTATATATCACAACCAAGACTGAGTAAGTATTTTTGATGCGTTTTTATTCGGGCATTGTATGAAAATAACCGATCGGCTTCGTGTAAATAAGAGCATCTTTTATGCTAAATTACTGTACAATATTGATACATTCACGGATTGATTTATGCAGTTGCAGGAATATCTACTTATGATATGTTTTCATTTAACGTTGTCTTATTCTGTCAGAATTCACGTTTATTTAGAATAATGCGAAGATTGTGTACAAAAAATTCTTGGATATTTTTGCTGGGTCCTGAATTTTGGCCTCTGAAATTATATTCCTTTTTGTAGTTTTTTTCTTCGACATTTTGATTTGGAAGTACCTGACATCTCATAAACAGCTTTAGCAATGATGCTATGAAAACGTTTTAACCAGAATGCTAGTTTTCAGCTTATGGCAAATAACCCTATTATCAGAATAATAACAAATTAACATATACACTTATATGACTTAAAAAACTTGACCTTGGACATACAAAAGATAAAAACTTAGAGGACATTAAAAACTTCGAATTTATTCACCAACACTTGTGTTAATGTTTTGTAGTGATTCGGGAAGCAGTTTTATCACAAATTAAAATTATTATTTCTAGTCATATTTTTTCTTTTTAGCCTATAAGACTGTGTCTGGTGTAAATGGACCTCTGGTTATCTTAGATGAAGTAAAGGTAAGATTTTATGTCAATAGCATTTATTTGTTATTTTACATTCGCATATATCAGTGATACATTTTTGGTGATTGCTTCCCATGGCCTTACTTTATTTTTTTCTTTAATACTGTAATCAACTGAAAGAATAGTTTATGTTTGTGAAGTTTGTTGAATCACCTGCATTCTCTGTGTTTTACATGGTAGAGTATATTTGATGAGAAATTTTGTTGAGGCTAATTCACGCCACGTACGGAGGGGATGGTCCGGGCATATGAAAAAGTATGCTTAATTTGAATTTTTTTCTCCACTTGCAGATTTTTTTTCACCATTTGCGAAACTGGCGAATGGCAGCGGAGACCATGCATGTTAAAATATTCTATAAACTTTTATTGAAAAGACTTGTGACAATATTATTTTTGTTTCAGTTTCCTAAATTCTCTGAGATCGTAAACTTAACTCTAGCCGATGGAACAATTAGAAGTGGACAAGTGTTGGAAGTCAGTGGATCAAAGGCTGTTGTTCAGGTGTGCAAAGATACATGATAGATCTTGGCATCTGGGAGTTTGATTATATTTTTATCTCTAAAAGTTAATGATATCTTTGTAATTTCTGAGAAACCTCATAGAATCATCTCATTTAGTAATTTCTTGAACTGTTGAATTTGACCTCATATAAACCTTACTGGACGCTTGTTTGGAAGTTATGATTTATAAGTCTTTTACCTCATTTTTTTTGTTTCAGGCTAACACATTCCTCAATATGTACATATATGTGTTTTTGTGATGTTCTATTATTTGTAACTTCAACTTGTAGTTTTCATACATTTTACAGGTATTTGAAGGCACCTCAGGTATTGATGCTAAACATACAACATGTGAATTTACTGGTGATATTCTGAGAGTACCTGTGTCAGAGGACATGTTGGGTAATGTTGTATTATTATTATAGATGTAAAATTGTGTTGGTTTTTATTGATACTGAATCTTTAATAGTTTACACCTTTCTAAGGTCTGTTTTTGTAAATGTGTAAAAAGGATGATATTTTCTGGAATTGAAATGATATAAACTTCACATTGCTGTTACTTTAAAAACATATTCTGTTGTGTTTTCAACATAGCGATACCAAGATTCATGAATTAAGTATACGTGTCATGTATTTTATTTTGCCTATTTTACATGATTGCTAATATTTAGAAAACTACACTTGACAGGTCGTGTATTTAATGGATCTGGTAAAGCTATAGATAATGGACCACCAGTATTAGCTGAGGATTATCTTGATATTCAAGGTAAAGTAAACCATTTCAAAGTCATCTTAAGATTTTAAATTAATTTTGAGTACAAAAAGTGTAAAAATCCCTTAATTAGACAAAAAGATGCGTGTAACGTATGTAATGTTACATTTTATTACAGAATATTTTTACTCTGTATGTTATTAGTTGAATGAAGGTTTCACTCTTATTTGAAGTTTTTATTTACTGATCATTCTTTTATTGTGTATTATTTGCACATTCAATTTTTGGTATACATTCAGTCCATTGTCCATTGGTTATCTGGATTCCCTGATTACCTTAGTCACCATCCAATACATTGCTGTATATATTTCAGGTCAACCAATTAACCCATGGTCCCGTATTTACCCAGAAGAGATGGTACAAACAGGTATATCTGCTATTGATACAATGAACAGTATCGCTCGTGGACAGAAAATTCCCATCTTTTCAGCTGCTGGTTTACCACATAATGAAGTAAGTCTGAATGTGATGGTAACTCCTTTCCTTGTTTAGACAAGTCCGATAAAAAGACCAGTCAGAAAGCATTGCTGCCAAATTTCTATTTGATTTTAGTCAAAAGCTATTACTAATAACATTAAAGAATCCGTATAAGATGGATATAGCGAATAGATTTTGTATTGATAATGTTACTCAGTACACTTGCTTGAAAAGCACCTCTGTAATGAAGATGTATAGAGGGACATTTACGATTTCTTCACTAGATATATCGGGTATAATTCATCAGGTTTGCTTATATTTCACCTATGGTTACTGATATAGAATCTTTACAGACATTTTTAAGCCATGTGGTTTCTACGGTTACTGAACATGAATGTTTATCATTGTCTTATTATTATATTTCAGATTGCTGCTCAGATCTGTAGACAGGGAGGTTTAGTCAAACTACCAGGAAAGAGTGTGATGGATGATCATTCTGATAATTTCGCTATTGTATTTGCTGCCATGGGTGTAAGTTGTGAATCTTGTATAATTTTTCCATTTGTAGCTTTCATTCTGGAAGATATAAAATTACAGTTTATTATTAGTTTTGTTGATAGTATATAGTTTAGTTGTTGGCTTCATTAAATTTCTTAGTAATGCCACTGGATTGTTCTATAATTTTGTTCAAATCCTCATTAAAGATGAACGTCATATGACCAGCTCTGAATGGTCTCCTTCATTACGATTCTGCAAAAGTAAACACAGTTTCATATCAATTAGATTTACACAGTTAGAATAGATGTAATCATTATCATGATTCTCATGCGATATTTTATTATGACAACTTGGTGAAAGATTGATACCTGTCTCTTATATGTAGGCTAACATGGAAACTGCTAGATTCTTCAAACAGGACTTCGAAGAGAATGGTTCCATGGAAAATGTGTGTCTGTTCTTGAATTTAGCTAATGATCCAACGTGAGTATATGATTGTTCAAGAAATTGTAAAATAAAAAGAACACAGACCACGATGACAATTGACTTCTGGTTATGTGTAGTTTTACTTGCAAGACTTAAAATATATGTATTGTTTTACATATTCCCCATATTGAATGTATCATAGCATTTCACTTTGCATTGATTTTTGATATAAATTTCAGCATTGAGCGTATTATTACACCACGTATTGCATTGACCACAGCTGAATTCTTGGCTTACCAATGTGAAAAGCACGTTTTAGTCATTCTAACAGACATGAGCTCATACGCTGAAGCTTTGAGAGAGGTAAATCTTGTTGTTGATCAAATGTTCATTAATATCTGATGTCTGTTGCTTCTTGTACACATACAACATTATTGATACACCATGATAAATGTGTGTGTATGTAAATTAATATGTAAACCAATATAACTAGCAACAGTCTATCCCTAAATGTCTACTTAAACAGTAAATCTTGTATACGTTGTGAACTTTGTTCATTCCCTAAATTGCAAATACACATATAGAAACTGTCTTAGGTCAAACTTGACATAGTGCCTTTTTGTTTAATTTACATTCCTAATTCCTATATTGTACATATATGATCAATACATTCTTTCAGTTACTCTCTTTAGAATGTTAGATATAATACTGGGAGAATGGTTCAGATATTTTGATTAGACCTTTTGATCTATACATTAGTATCATCTGTGTGTTGTTTAGGTATCAGCTGCCAGAGAAGAAGTACCCGGTCGTCGTGGTTTCCCTGGTTACATGTACACTGATTTAGCTACAATTTATGAGAGAGCTGGTCGTGTAGAAGGAAGGAATGGTTCAATTACGCAAATTCCAATTCTTACTATGCCAAACGATGGTAAATACATCTTATAACAAGTGTTAAAATTTAACATAAATGGTGTATTATTACTAGAAACTTAGCAATCTAGTTTTCTTATTTAAACTTTTATACTTATATATATAATATATTATTGCAAATATAAATGTTTTACCTCTAAAGATGTCTCTGACACATGTAGATAAAACAATCCTCCTATTGAAGTTATTTATCTACCTGTGTTAATAACTATTTCATCTTGCAGACATTACCCATCCTATCCCAGATTTAACTGGATACATCACAGAGGGACAGATTTATGTAGACAGACAACTTCATAACAGACAGGTGAACCTTTTTATTAAAAACTTCCGCTATTGTTGCATAAATGGAAACTTATTCCTTAGTTATAAAGCTTGAGTTTTATTAATTTATTACTGTATAATATATGTTACAATTAGTTACCTTTTTCTGACAGTACGCTAACTTTTCTGCATTCTACTCATTTTGAGTTGTGTTACATTTAATACCTAAGACAAATGTTAAGAAATTTTTATTTTATGCACAAGTACCAAATCAATTGCATTAAATGAAATAGATTGTTTCATGATGTTTTTTACTGTGTTATATAATTTATGTTTGGTGTTATTTGTATATTCTGTATTAATGATACCAATATTTGTCATACATTCACAGATTTACCCACCAATCAATGTGCTTCCATCCTTGTCAAGATTGATGAAGTCTGCTATTGGTGAAGGTATGACACGAGAGGACCACTCTGATGTGTCCAACCAACTGGTAAGTAATATCTCTGTATCTTCTTCTCATACAGGTCTCGTTATCTGTCACTGTGATAGTTTTACTGTTTTACCTCATATATGTACTTTTCACAATACTTAGAGATTAGATTAGATAGAATTATGCAGAGATTATTCATTTGCTTCTGTGACAGTGCTATATTATAAGACAACAAACTTTATGTTGAGTGTTCTATGAACAATGAGGTTAACTGTGTCCTCTGTATATACTTCAGATCATTGCCTTATGATGTGTATTTAGTATCTTAATTCAAAATTGCCGATTATTTGTGTCTCGGTGTGTTAGTTCACTGTGCGGGTCTGTTATGTATTCAGCACCTGATTACTAAGGGAGGTAACTCACTGGTGTCCTTATATTACAGTATGCATGTTATGCTATCGGTAAAGATGTGCAAGCTATGAAAGCTGTGGTCGGAGAAGAAGCTTTGACTCCTGAAGATTTGTTGTACCTGGAATTCTTGACCAAGTTTGAGAAAAATTTCATTTCACAAGGTGAGTACTTTTTGCACTTGTCATTTTGCCCTGTATAAAAACTGCTATCAACTCTGGCTATATCTAGTTTACTATGTACATCAATAAAGAGTAAATTGTGTTTTTGTTACATGAATAAAACTTGTATAATTTATTGTAGGAAATGCTCTATCATTAAACATCAAGATATCAGAATCTTGAATAATATGACCCAACATATCCTATTATATTTTATATTTATTTAACCTCCACCCATTTACATAAAATTATAATCCAATACTTTATGAATCCTTATTTCAGGCCATTATGAGAACAGAACTATCTTTGAATCTCTGGATATTGGATGGCAATTGTTACGTATCTTCCCTAAAGAAATGTTGAAAAGAATTCCAGCCTCTACACTAGCCAAGTACTATCCTAGAGATGCACAGAAAGGAGCACAAAAGGCCGCAGAGGCTGCTGGACAGAGCAAGCAGGGACCCTCTAAGGCACCAGAACACAGTACACAATTATAGAACATAAACAATGGTTTATATTTATCACTGTTTTATGGACGTTATGTAGATCAAAATATACAGTGGAGTATCAATTTTTTACGTAGAACATTGAAGCTGTATAAAATTACTAAATTGGATTCGTAAAAATTCAAACTTATGCAAGCTGGTTTGGTAAAAATATCATTTAAAACGTACAGAGAATATTATTAGTTATGTATTGACCTGTGATTTCAATTCTTCATTTTATTTATACAGGATGTGTGATATTTTGTACATGTTGACTCATTAAACTTTCTAAACTCGCTTGTATATGTTAAACCAAATGTGCTTATTGGATTTGTATAAGATTATGAAATCATTGTTGTGCTTTACTATAATAGCTATCTGGGCATACTTTAAGAACATTCCATATGTTATATTTTCTAGTGCTCCCCCTGTATGGATGTATAATATTGTCTACTTAGGCACATTATGGTTCATTTAATTTCTATTTATTTGATAGAAAAAATTTTACCTGTAGAAACTGTTGAGATTTTTGTCACTAAAATGTTCTTTTCGGGACATTCTTTTATTTGCTAATCATAATTCTTCTACGACTGTCAGGAACAAAATATTAAATCTAAAAGTATGTGAAACATTAAGAAAATGAGGTTATTTTCTGTTTACTAAAGACGTGCCATTTGTTTACAAGTTGTGTCTTATATGTTTCGAGGTCCCACACTTTGTATGTTTATGAAATCCAAAAACAACCATGACCCATTGTCATTTGTGTACTCTGCTAGTCAACAAGAGCTGTCTGTCTGAATGCTGAGGACTGATACTTTACAAGTCTTTGGTCAAGTTCTCACTTACCAATGACTGTTTACTTGTTATAAGGCACTTTTTCTTCAATTTTGAGTGAAAATTGCCGACTAATTTTTGGGAAGATCTATTCCTTAGACTTGTAAAATATTGTTCTGTAATCAGTCCTGCTGTATAAACAAGCAATATTTTGTGAAGGATGTTTTTATATACCAGTATATATCGGTTTCTGTTTTGTATATTTGGTAATTATTGTAAATATGTATGTGCACACAACATACAAATGTTGATAATGTATTGATGATTGTGATTCATTTATTTGCATGTTTGTTGAATACACAAACCCAGGGTAGTTTGTATTAATTGTGTACACTTCAGTATGCTAGATGTATTATGAATGTATGTTGGTTACAAAATATTAATATATATCTTATTTTCTAATTTTGTCTCTTTCCATGCTATAGCATTTGGTTATTGATTTGACTTCTGGCTAGCTACATGGGTCCAATTGTTGATAATATTACATGATAGAAACTGGTCAGTATAAGTTGAGAATGTATATATGCTTCCAAAACATGTACTCAATGAAAATGAAACAAATCTTGGAAGTTTGTGCTATCAGTCAAGTATGAAGCTACTACATTTCATTGACAAATCGTAACAACACTTGTCACTTCCTTTTAAGGCTGTAATGCATTTCATAACTAGTATGATTTGTATAAAGCTAACACTACACTTATTGTGTTATCATACTTCATGTATCCATTGTCATGTGTTATTTTGACATATTAAGTTTTGTATCTTGTCACTCATTTAACCAAGAATATTTCATGTCTAGTCTGTGTAGATAGTGCTATGATTGTTATCTTTCTTAAATGGTCTTTAAAATTCAGAAAGAAAATTTAATGTTTGTTTTGATAAAAACGCAATTCTGAGTTCTAGTAATTCCAATTCAGATCTGTTTTTTGTTCACGTTCAGTTGTTTATAACATAAGCAAATTATTTGTACAACCAAAATGTTAGGTCATGTGGCTTGATGTATAGTCCATGTGACACAAATAAGACCCAATATACAAGTACAGGTGTACCTAAAACCAGTTGTTGCTTTACAACATGGCTGTTGCTAATCTTACCGATGACTTATAGTTTATTCTAGAATTAGAATTACTTATAGAAGAATAGAGAAAACCATTATGTGTGGTCATATCATTTGTGTCTCTTGAAATTTCCCTATTTCTGGAGTTTGTTTTGTGTATGTAGTTTATACTGTAAACAAGCATTGTAAAAAATGGATATTAAAGAAAGAAATTACATGTATTGAACTTGAGTTTTTACTTCAATTCTACTGGTCCAGTTTCATGGTTAACTCTTTCACTACGGAATTTCTGATTGGACACATTTCTCATCGCCAAGTGTTTCTAATTTATGCTCACCCTGTCCTCCATAAGTAACTGTAAATTTCTCCACATGAATTGTTTGAATTAGAGGTGGATAATGCTACGTCTTCAACCAAATTGTCACAGAGATCATGTGTCACATCCATGGTTCGAACACAGGAGCTGGAGATCTGTAGACTTCACTGAAGTCCAGATCCATACTGGTGGCCAAAAGGCAACATGGCACTTAGCATCAAGTAAAGTTTGAAATACTAAATTTGAATATTTGTTTGATTGCACTTTACTTATAAGATGTTAAATGATCAAGAGTGCCAATCTTTTACCAATTATTCCTTCTCCATCAAACTGTTCTCATATTTATTGAAATGATAATACATTAGGCCAGAAAGAAGCGTGTTAACAGTCATCCAATTGAACCTACTTTTTGGCACCAACCCTAAAGTTTGTAATAGCAAAATCCGAAGTAAGAAAAATTACATCTCCAAACTGCAAAACAATTGTTTAGAAAGAAATGTTTATAAGAGTTTTTCAACCCACCTACCCTATTTTTAGTTCACCTGAGCACAGAGTGCTCAATGAGCAATAGTGATCAGTCAGTCTACTCCGGCATTGTCCACACCTGGGGGTTGTTAACACTCTGGTGGTCACACTTTAGAGTTAATCTTCATTAGACCGGGTCAGAATGTTTATCTCAATGATATCTTGGACAGTTTTGAACATGGGTCATCTGATGTCAAAAACTAGGTCACCAGGTCACATAGAATGGAAATATTAACACTCTACAAGTCACAGATTTGATTGTATCTTCATGAAACTTTGTCAGAATGTTTGTATTAATGATCTTGTAAAATTGTGCGAATATGGGTCATCTCCAGTCCAAAACTAGGTCACTAGGTCATCACACCAGAAAACCTTGTTAATGTTCTAGAGGTCACAAGTTCAATCAAATCTTCATCATACTTTGTCAGAACTTTTGTTTTAATAATATCTTGGACAAGTTGGAACATGGGTCATCTGGGGTCAAAAACTAGGTCATCAGGTCAAATCATTGAAAAACCTTGTAAGCCCTCTAGTAGCCACAGTTTTGATTGGATCTTTGTTAAACTGTGTTAAAATGATTGTTTTCATGTTGTTTTGGACAGGTTCAAAAATGGATCATCTGGAGTCACTAACTAGGTCAATATGTCAAATTTTCTTAAAACTTTGTGAACCTTCGAGAAGTCACAGTTTTGATTGGATCTTCCTCAAACTTTGTCAGAATGTTTGTATTAATAATGTCATGAACAGGTTTGAACATCGGTCAACTCAGGTTAAAAACTAGGTCACCAGGTCAAATCACAGGAAAACCATCGTTGTTGCAATCTTTACTCAGGTGACCAAAAAAGGGCCATCTTGGCCCTCTTGTTTGTTCAAGTAACTGAAAACATGGCTATTTTTTTTCTAGCAATACCACACTCAAAATTATACACAAATACATTATTCACACTAAACAAGCATGTAGATGTTTCTAATAAAAGACTCAATCAGGAGTATCAATAAACAACAAGTTAAAATTACATTTGTTTTATTCATTTAAGTTTTCTCGACTTCCTGTTTTATTTTCTCTACAATGACAGGTAATTTTTCAGCTGGAAATAACATAACAGTCCTAACAGGTTCCATACCATCCTCTGAGCTCCATTTCTCTACTCCGCTATCACGTTCATGGGCAACAGAGTATCTGAAGCACACTTCTGCAAACTGGAAAATATAATGCAATTTAATTAATGTAACAGGTGTCCTGCAAGTCTGCACAGAAAATTGAATTCTGAGAATAATAGAAAAGAAATTCTATCGCATTTAGTCTTGAATTAGTCAAGATAGAAATTATGTTGTTGATTAATAGTTGGTTTGTCCATGGCAAATAATTACAATAGCATACATGAAACTATTATAAGTGGTTACTTTAGTTATTACAAAAATGCATTTAAGACAAAGATATAATCAGAGAAAAAAACTAAACAAGCTATATGATTATTATACAAATGTATGTAAAAGGAGTCCCTTCCACAAAGTAGAATTGAAACTCTATACAAGTTAAAGAACAGTTTATCTAAGTAGCTAAGATGAACGATCATACATGTAACATCTATAGTAAATAAATACTACTGTCGTTTGTATGACATTCACAAACAATTAAGTTAACAAACCTCTTCAAACAATTCTTCCTCGGAGTTAGAATAAAATGTCTGTTTCACATTATGTGCTGTTTTCATCTCAAATGTTTTACACACCAGTAAGTAATGACTGAAGTCATACTTCATTTTCTTCTGTTTAGCTTTTTCCATCTCCTTCCTACAAACATAAGTCTGCTTGTATTTGTTTACTTCATCAAACACTATTTATCAACAATATTTTAATAATGTTTTTCATACAGTTCTTGCTTTGTACTATAAAAGTTACTTGTAACCTTGTGAACAACTAACAAAATAATTACATGTACAATTTTCAACATTTTCTGCGGTTACATTTACTGACTTTAATTGCTATGAAACTCCTCATCCTCAAATCTAAGCAAAAAATTCATCCTTGATGAAGACCTAACTTTCAGTTTGAAAACAGGCCTTTTTAGCCTCAACAAATTATTTCTTATTCAAAATGGTTTAAAGATATATCTCTTAACTGAATGAAGAATCAATGATTTATTAATAACCAGCATTCTTAACTTACATGAGGGATTCAAACATAGGAACAGCCATGGCGGGTGGTAGATTAAGAAAGCGTTCACTGATCAGGTATCCTACATGATGATCAGGGTCATTTAGAAGCTTATTCAACTTTTCTGACTGACCTTTAGCACACTGGTTACATTTCGCTTGTAACATTGCTTTTATCTGCTTCACGCAATCAACATTCTAAAAGCAAATACATGAGTAAATTGTCTTAGCTATAACACTCTTCCACTGCTAAGGTCTCAACAATCTACATCAAAAATATTATGAACATGATGCGTATTCACTAAGCCATAATTTATTTTTTATTAAGATACATACACAAAATAAATTTACAAATGAAAGTTAAAATTAATTAAATCACTCAACAACAGTATGACTGGAACACATAAGCATGATATGTATACAAAAAAGTGCTTTAAGTATTTAATGAAAAAATGTAAGATCATACCTGTCTCTCAGTTATATTGACAACTGTAGTCAATGCCAGCACATTCATTTCACTGCTGTCATCATCAATGTCATCATCATCAACTTCAGGACTGTCTGGTTGCTAAGGTAATAGAAATGTTTATGTATGAGTTAAATTATTGGTACGCTTGTGTTAGGTGTTATGCCATTAACTGGTAGTTTTTCAATTATATTGATGTTTGATGAAACCAGAACTTATCTCTGTACACATTATTAGTAACTAAGTATTTACGGGCAGTTATTAAAGGCAAAAGATACAAATGTAAGCATTATAATAAAAAAGAATACATGGCAAAAAAACATTTTTCACAACCTAAGGATTAGAACATCACTAATTATTCTTCATTAAACGTCATCAAAAGGCATTCTGAAGATTCATAAATTAAGTTAACACACAAGTTTTTTTAACAAAATCAAAACCATAGTGCCATTTTAATTTCAAAACATTAGAAGTCATTGGATTGATCAAAGTATTAGACCAGCACCCAAGATTCAAACTCACAAACCAAAGGTGTAGAGACATACCTCTCTAAGCTAAGCAATAACAATGATAAAAAAATAAATACAAAAAATTCTTATAAAATATGTGATTATATAAATACCTTCATGACACTTCCAATGTAATTCTGTGAGATAATTGTGTCCGTTAATTCTGATATATTGATGTGAGCCTTCAGATACACCTGTAGTATTTTAAGTATTTGAATACTTTATATTATGAACAACAAACATTATCAGTACCACCAAACAGTAATCATAGATATGAAGCAAACTAATATTCACAAACATACCTAAATGCTAGCAAACTGGTATAATTCAGAACAAAAATGTTTAAATTTTTCATCAAGGATAGACTGCCAATATTTTGGCAAGCTCTCATAAACATTTTCAAACAATTAAAACTAAGTTTTTTCAATGTTCCTTCTATTACAAGAGAAGAAAAAAAAACAGACGTAAAGATAGCCAAACACATTAATGAAATCTAAGAGAATACACTTCATGATGAAAGAAATACATATAATTTTATTATCAAACCATTTTGCATTCTGAAACCAGTTTTTTTAAATCAATATGCCACCAACAACAGATGAGCATTAAAAAAATAAGATATAAATAATAAACAGATGAATGTCATACATATTATACCTGTTGTAACAATGTTCTGATACCATTGAAGTCACTGTCATCAGGTATCCTGGCTTCAAAATCCAACTGCACTTCCTGAAAACATTTAAACGAAATGTTAACCTCTGTATGATTTATGGTATGATAGGCATTCCATCAAGCTTCAAACAGATTTAAGCTTTGACAGCAACTATCAAACCAGCTTCCAAGTCAAGGAAGTAAAGACTGACTATTATGAAAATAAAAGAGAAGAAATAATTTGAAAGAAAGTGTGCCACATGCAAATACATAAGAGAGGAACAATGTAATGCTCACAATCAGACATCAATATTGAACTGTCCGAAAAAAGAGTATCCAAAAATAAGCAGATTAATATGGAACGCTGTCAAGCCAACTTTTACAGTTTGACAACCAAATTTACCTCTTCCATAGCTTCTTCGTCTCCATCAGATTCGCTTTCATCATCTTCATTGTCATCAATCTCATCGTCAAATCCGTCATCTTCCATTTCTTCCTCTTCAACACGTTTTTTCTTCGTCGACGCCATTTTGTTGTGAAATAAAACGAAATATTTTTGTGAAATAATACGCGTTTCAATATTTTTATGACTGAGAAAAATGTTTTCGTGATTATTATTTATGTACGTCATATTTTGCGAAATTACATGTAGAAAAAGTTCAAACTTTGGCCGTTTTCATTAAAATAAATTCGTTTACGATTATTAAACCAGGACACTCCAAAATACGGAAGTCAGCGGCATATTTGTAAACAAACCTTAAAATCAGTGTAACCTTGTATTTTATCGTCAAACTGGTTGCAAATAATATCAGTGCAGGTAGATATAATAGAAGTATTGTTAATTTTTGATTGTCGTTGGCTTGAAATGTAGATAAAGCAAAATACGGTCGAATGATATATGTTTTCGCGACCTGCATTTAATGTGCATAGAATGCGTTCAAAATATGTACATGTATCATGCGTTTAGTTTGAAAGACGACAGGTACAGATTCATTTGTAACAATTATTTCTAGATAAGGATTTGATGAGGTCTTATTTTATAAACGTTGACATGCTTATTTTTATCTCAGGTCATTCAAACCTCGTTGCTATGGATGTTAGATCTTTATCATCCATGGATCAAATTCATCTTTATTTGTCAATTGTTGTTGAATATGTTTACCTATTACAATGAATGTAGGTATTGATTACAAAGGGTTTTTTATTTATCAATGATTAACCTCTGGTGATGGTAATATTTCCCATGTTATTGTTTTGAAATTGAATTATATTCTGATGATACGAGGTAAAATAAATTAATAATTAGCTGTACATTATTAATCTAACCAATTTATCAGTTTGTGATGACAATACATACTTTGGTTGAGTGCCATCCTACACAGTTGCCAGCAATTAGGATGGCCTATCCAAATTCAAAATGAAATCAATTCACTGAAGAGTCAAATTTGTGAGCCTAAATGTTCATCACTACATGTTATTTTTTTTATAAAATGTAAAGGCATTGTGTTTTTAATGAATTTAATGAAAGCATTTTGTTGTAAAAGCATTGG
This sequence comes from Lutraria rhynchaena, assembly GCA_008271625.1. Taxonomy (NCBI): domain Eukaryota; kingdom Metazoa; phylum Mollusca; class Bivalvia; order Venerida; family Mactridae; genus Lutraria; species Lutraria rhynchaena. The sequence goes on from VIBL01000387.1 coordinate 222,046, forward strand.
CTTAGCTTGGTTTTAATGTTTCCACATAAGATATTGGGATGTATTCTGCATGTTTATAGAATGTTTAATCCTCTTAAAGGCTCTATTTGTACTCAACTTTTCACTGTAGCAATTCTTCACATGCCTTGACAAGTTCAAATACTTCTATGATTTTTCTATAAAACCTTTTTGTCAAAATTCTTTACAAATATTGAAGTACAACAAAACTGGAGAATAACACAAGAAAATTCTTTACATATATCCATCAGACTCGGCACTCATTAGTTGTTGCAAATAATGATGAAAATTTGACAAAAATGTCGATTTTCTCCATATCTGGAGAAGTTGCCAGCTTCTTGTGGAAGGGTAAGTTAGTACTGGTTAGCATACAGTCCAGGAAAACTGGACAGATGAACCGGCTACCGTATATAAGTGAAAAATGGTTGAAACACTGTGTTAAACCCATTGAAAAAAAATGATTTAATACTTTTTTGTTTATGATTTTTGTTGCAAAGCTACAATCAATTTGTGCTAGTAAATAGAAGAATAGCTGGAACTGTGAATGTTCATTTAAATTTGCTTACCTTGTTTGATAATCAATTTGGTACTTAAATATTAATAGTTTGAATTCATAAAATTTTCATACATAATGATAATCATTTATTTATTTTTTTAATTACTGAATAGAGTTGTCTTTCTTTGAATATATATCAATGGTCATACATTTTGAAAATGCTCATTAATTTCTGGAAGTTATCATTTTGGTAGATTATAATAAATATTAGTATTTTTTTTATTTTGACTCAATTTATTAGATACTATAGAACAATCACAAATATGTTTATTTGGCCAGGAACTTGTTTGCTTTTGTCAATCAATGTTTGGCTTTATTTCCTCTGTTTTGTTTATAGCCTGAAATTATCCAGACAGGCAATTACACCTTATATTTATATAATTATACTTTTCTTTTCTTTAGTTTTCTTTTCATCTTAGAATTATTAATAAATTCTTTTATCATTGATATTTTTTGCTGTATTTGATGGATTAATGAATAAAAACTCGTAGGTTCTTAATAACTCCATTTATACTCTTTTTGTGTGTTATGAATCAAAATAAGTGACCTTATATATTTGGCTCTTATATTTATTTCACTTGCTCTGGCATCATTTTTTTTTATTTTTAGAAGAAAACCTATAGTTTACATGTTAGTGTTTAGAAGTTTTTTTATTCATATTTTGGTATTTTTTCTTTTATGCTCAAGTAAAAACCTGTACCTGCAGTATACACGTATGCTATTTTATATGCATACTGTAGTTGTTCTATTTAGACATAAAAAATTGTTTTTTCTGGGTACCCGACCTGCCCTAATTTTTCCCCTTAACCTTTTACTTCTATTAGGATGAAGGAATTGTACATTCACTGTCTTTCTTGTTTACCTTCCCACACAATATTAATCTCAACAGTGACTCTCAAGAATAATTAGCAACATAAAAAAATTATCTTCTTACCTACCCTACTTCTAATGAGCATGAAACCATATATAAATACATGTAATTTTTTTGCCTTATGATCCATGTATTTCTATTTTAGAATAGATGTGGTTTTTATCTGGTGTTTTTACATTCCTTATCATCATATGTCTGTTTCCAGGCAGACATGTATTTACGTTCAGAAAAAAATGGCAAATGCCTCCATTTTAAATGATACAGAATTTCCATAAAAAAAACATAGCATCACAAAATTGTGAACTCATTTCTTACTATTTTGATGATAAACTTGCCTTTTTGACCCCTTTAAGTTCATACTCTGATTAATTAACTTACATTATCCTCATTGAATCCCAGTATGGATGCTTTATATAATTGTCATATTTATAGAAATTAATTACAAGAGAAAGATCAAAGTCAGAGTCTCTGTTATGAAAGGAAATTTGTCAAAAAGTATTAACCTGATACAGTCTTTCCATCTTTTTCCAACATCCTGCTCTCATTACACAGAATATGGTACAGTAAATAAGTTTCCATTGTAATTATTGAGGGATAAAACTTGTCTAAATTTATTGTCTTTCAACATAACCTGTGGTTATAAAGTGAATGATGTATGAGTTTTTAAAATGGCTGTCTAATTATACCATCTTGTAACAGATAATGGCATAAAATATAACAGAAGTTAATTAGACTTCATTTTTTACTCATTAAACATGTAAGTGTGGAATTCAAGGTATTTAAACAAGCACATTTTATCATTTTTTATCATTGTTCTTATGTACTATTTGTCTATGCTATTAAACTTAACTATACAGATTAAAATTTTAAATAGTCATACAGTCCTTTGACAGGTAGAGTTTATGTCACAACATTTTGCATAAAAACATATGATGTGTTCCTACACTCATACATTCGATTGTAATGACAGTAATTCATTTCCATTTTTTTTTTAAATTTTAATTATTCTCGAGTCTTTTTCCTTGAAAACAATATTGGCACGTTATGAAGAGACGTCCTACAGAACAGCATAACCATCATCCTCTGCAACTTTCACCTTAACCCTTTACTTCATAATACCGCATTTCCCCTTCTCTGAAACAGGTGACTTTTGAAAATATTGTGGCAAAAGGAGCCATTACCTGTAATGAGTAATAGCTTCTTTTGCCACAGTGTTTTCCACTCTGTCAGAGAGAAATAACCTAATTTTCTTATATAAATTGATGTTTTGTACATAAGCTTAGAATCTGAAAGAGTTTAAAATATACTTATGAAGCAAAGGGTTAAATAACAACAAATCCTGATTATCAGCCATTATAAATGTATATTTATAGGTACAATGGTTGATTTTAATGATGTATTAGAAGCCTGTAATGAGCTTGATGAGAAACTGGCTGTCAATCTAGGTGATAAAACAGATGATATCAGAAAACATCTTAACCTTGTAGAAACAAAGCTACAATTTAAGGTCCCTAATTTCCAACAAGGTAAGTACATGTATGAAGAAGGACTGTTTACGTTTTGCGATAGAAACTGGAAACAAACCTATCCTCAGTCCAAATAGCTGCAATTTTTCCCATTTTTTGAACAGAATTTCCAAACTTAAGACAAATTTTGAACTGAAATGTTCAAATATTTCGCATGCAATTTATTCAATTAACTCTGGTAAAGTTCTTCAAGAATGTTAATCAAACGCACTTGTATCTGAAATACATTTTTGTGACCCTTCATTATTTGATAAAATTGTTCTTTAAACAGTATTAAATGACTGATATCATTCCTTTATTGCATATTTGTGAATTAATGTGATGAAGTAGTATACAAAACTTTTGTCTACATTAGTGTAAAAAACTCCAAATTTCAGACAAAGCAACTCAATGTTATCTTCTTGTAAACTGTTTAACAAAATATACATTAAAAAAAGTTTTGTATTTAATATTTTTCACATTTTACTCTCCTATTGGTATAGAAGTGATTGTAAGTCAATGAAATAAAAAAGGGGCTTCAATGGTTGAGTGGTTATGGTCTTTGACTTATAATCAATAGTCCCTCACCACTATGAGTTTGAATCCCATTCAGGATCAGACATATTTAACCTGTGAGGAAGCTGTCCTGCTAGCTTGCAAAAGTTCAATGGTTTTATCTAGGTTTCTTCTTCCACCATTAAAACAGCAAAAATCACCAAATTCCACCATTAAATTAGCAGAGATCACCAAATGACCTTAGCTGTTGGTGTGACATTGAACTTTAGAGAAAATATTAATGAAATAAAATACCTGTATGTCATTGAACTGTGATGAAGTAGTACAGTTGAACTTAGAAATAGACACAAATTTAGAATTTACAGCAATTTTGAAGAAGTAACGATGCATTCCGCTGTCATTTGTTGTCATAATTATGTTCTAAATGAAATAAATTACATCAAAATGTTGACATAATAATAGAAATCTCTTGTCTGATTTGATGTCTACCTGCTTTTGATCATATTTCAGAAACTGCGTCTCTCACTCACTGTTCATTGCTAAGTCGCAAATTCTGGCCCATCAAGGTCAATGTATCACAAATCCTGTTTTTAGCCAATTAAGTTAGACTTCCACAAATCCTGGCTTTTAGTCATCCATGCCAAACTGTTACAAATCATGTCTTTCAAGCCCATTTATATCTAGGTCGGACTGTTACAAATTCTGTATTCCAAAGCCCATCAGGTTAGACTGTCACAAATTTTAGCCTTGTTTGGTTAGACTGAATTGTTTAAGCTAGGTTGGGTTAGACTGCTACAAATTCCAGCTTAAAGTCCTATTTGTAGTCTTTGCATGTCATACTGGCAAATTGCAAGGAAGATGGTCAATTTCTCGGTTCAGTTTTGCTCTCATAGACAATTTTCACTTATCTTCCATGATACGATATTTTTTTTAAAAGTATTTGGTCCACATTGTGCATGTTACACAAATATTTTATTTCAATGTTATTTTTTATTAACAGGATTGGAATGGTTTAATGTTAGCGAGTCCCTCTCATTGTCTGAACAGTTACATGGCAAGATAGTGATACTAGACTTCTTCACTTACTGTTGTATAAACTGCATGCACATCCTGCCTGACCTCGAGGCCTTAGAGGAAAGATTCTCTATTCAAGATGGAGTTGTTGTAGTTGGAGTACATTCTGCGAAATTTGAAAATGAAAAAATATCATCGAACATTCTGAGTGCCGTACTAAGATACAATATACACCATCCTGTAGTCAATGATAGCCAGGCTGTCTTATGGTCTGAGCTTCAGATCGCTTGCTGGCCAACATTAGTCATTCTAGGACCTGATGGACAATTTTTGTACCAGATGATTGGTGAAGGTCACAAAGACAGATTAATCGAATTTGTACATGTTGCTAAGCAATATTACCATGAGAAAGGTTTGATAACCAATCAGGAATTACCAATAAGGTTACAAGAAGGACCACCGTCTCCATTAAAATTCCCTGGTAAAGTAAGTACATATGTAATTGTTATTTTAAGCTTGCCCCAACATGTTCCCTACTGTGTGACTTTTTTAAGAAATCTGCGGGTACTTATCAACTTTTATTGGATTTATTTACTGAGGTTTTGGAGGCTGTTTGGGATTTTTTTTTAATTGGGAAAAAAGATGGCTATTTTCAAGTGGGAATGGGGCTGATATTTAGCGCCTTGTGATAGAGCGAAAATGCCCTGCATTGCTGCATCAAGAAAACAGTTGAATAAAGTCAGCTGTGTTAATTTGATAAATAAATGACACATATATGTCCCTCACACACCCAGTGTTCTGCAATCCAACATGATTCATGTTGATTATTATTACTTCTGCTGAAAGTTTTCAAGTGATTGACTTATTTTATGGTGCATACATCTGAAATACTGTTGAAGCATAAAGACTAAAATCTTTGTTGTAAATTTAAAGCTGTAATAGTTGATGTAAAAAAGGAGATGTTATTGTCAAGTAATGCAAGTATGGAATATATTGGATATTATGAATATATGTCAAATGATGAATAAATGAATAATTAGTCGTATGAATTATTGTACATTACTATAGTGCGGAATATCATTATGCAATGACCTACATAGATTATTGATTGACATTAAGACATAAGTACTGAATAATGTGTTGTACTTAATTCAGCAAAAAAATAAACAAAAAAATGGTGTTTATTTTCATTTTATATGTTATCTATATTGCTGTCCAGTGTAAACAGCCATAGGATGATTTTATGCTCTGTTTGCCTGGCCACAAAAATAGTCATATGTTTATGGTTTCCTGGTCAAAACAAAGGGGTTGGTAGGTTTCAAAACTTTTCTTTCCGGTTTTTATAAATACTTTTAATACATTAAAGAGACATTTGTTCTAAATAATTTTGTACTTAGGATTTTGCGTAAAGAAATTTTGTAACCGTTAACATGATTTTTTCTTCTGGCCTCACATTCAATTTGTCTGTACTACTCTGGATTTTACTGTTTTGCATGTATGTGTGAGTTTTGCATGCTGTAGATGTACATTGTCCAGTCACCTGGTTGCTTCTATCAATCAAAGATCCATGTTTGACATTGTTTTCAGGCTGAAATTGAAATGCATGTATACCTGAATTGGACTGATAGTACCTAAGTGCTTGTTTTTAATGAATTTGATTTTTAGTATTTTATAAAATGTTTTCAAGTTGTTTCTTTTTGGTCTTTTCATTATAACGTTTCTTTTTTCAATCATTCTGTAATTTTTACTTAAATCACGGTAAATGTTGTATAAAATATTGATCTATAACAATGGTTATTGTGACTGTAGAGCTGGTCTGGTATACTGGAATATTGCAGTACAATCCTTTAGTGCTAAGCAATTAGTGTTACTACCTGGATCCATGCTGATGTACAGCAGATTTAGTCAGACATGTGTCTGAATAAAGATTAAACACCTACAAGAAAAACTCCATAACAAATAAGTTTAAATAACACTAATCTTTGATTTATTGGCTTATTTCTCTTTTGTGTTTGGTTAGTTATTTTGGATTAGCATTGTATGCACAAAAACTATTGTTTAATCAGAATATATTAAGAATTCCAAAGTTTGAAAACTCTTTTGTGAGTAGTGCTCAAAGGTTATTTTATGGATTCAGTGTACCGTAGATAATGTATCTATAGTGACCGACTCTTACCATGATAAGTATCACAAGTAGCTATGCACAGCACAGGCCTTTCATTACCCTGAAGTTTAAAGTTGCACCAACAGTCAGGCTCATCTGGTGACTTTCCAGCTTTAACAATGGAGGAAGACCCCACGCTTTCACTTGGATCAAGCCACTGACCTTCTGTAAGCATGCTGGATAGCTTCCTCATGAGTGAAATTTGGTCCCAGGTGGGATTCAAACTCACAGCAGTTATGGCCTAGTGGTTGCAAATCAGAGACCATAACCACTTGACCAGGAAGTCCCCCCCTACTTTTCATTACAATCATTAATCTACATACAACGCTACTCCAAGTACCAGCAGATTTTGTGTTTTCTTATTTGAATTCTTGGTATTCGAGTTAATAAATAATTGTTGTCAGTATATGACGGGAAATATCTAACATATACCATACTAAGTGTTATTCCCAGTTTATTTATCTATCTAACACCAACATGTAATTTATTTACCATCAACTCTGGTTACATTTTATAAAATATGGAAACTAAACATGTCAAACATTCCTTGTGGATTTGTTTATTATCGCAACATAAAGACTTAAAATGTTGAAATTTCATAATTTGTGGAGTATTTTTTCTCACAAGCTTAAATTACTACTGCAATCAAGATCTGTCCATTAATCATGAATTTATTTGGCTTCTTCACTTGTTTCATGGTTCATGAAATCTCTGTTACATGTAATTAAACTGACTGTTTGAATTTCATTATTTTCTATGTAATATATATTATGATACATTGTTACTTAAGGAAGGTAATGCATTAACTAATCAGGGTCCCTTCCATGTAGAAAACCTCATATCCCAAGGACAGAATACTACTAATAGCATGTACAGTCCAATCTCCGTATTAATTAAGACCATCTTTGGAACCAAATGAATTGATTGTAATTTTGAGGTTTTTTTTATTAACAAGATGAAATGTAAAGGAAATAATGTGAACCACTCTAAAAAGTGTTTTTTTTATTGAGGCGGTCTTAGTGTTGTGTTAATATTGATGCAGTCACTAGATGAGGCTATAATGTGTATGTTCCACACTTGGCCCAAGGCCATAAAATCAAGCATAGACTCTGAGCTCAAAATTTAATTTCATTCTCAAAGTGTTTTAATTGATATTATATCACTGTTTGATGTTTAAAAAAAATTCAAAACAATTATGACAGCAAGATTGTGTACAATTAGTATGAACATTGTTTTATTATAAATTAACTTAAAAAAAATTTGAAAGACAAAATATGAGATTTGAGCTTAGAGTCTGATCTCAAGTTTTTTAACCTCGTACCCTGGACTAGGACTTATTCTGCTGGTGTTCCATCCCAGCCTGCTTACATTATGTCAAGGAGTAAATGGAGCTTATGTTCTTACATACCAGTACATATTTTGAAACATCTTTCTAAAGCATCTGTAGTTACAAGAATATCTCTCATACACATGGACAAACAGCCAGGCCTGCAGCTATTAACTTGAACCTGCTAAGTCATCATGCATGTTGTGACCCACACCTAAAAATGCCCTCATGATGATTTGCTTGCTGTCAAAAAGTGCATGCTTCCAAAAATTCTAAGACTTCATTAAAACCTATTGTAGCTGACATGTGATTAAACAATTACAACATTTATTTTCATTGTCTAAATGAAACATCAGATCATTTTGCATGTATTGAAATTTGTCTATTAAGCAGTCAGAAGTCTGTATTAAACTATAAACACAAGTGAGCAGCCCCCTTTCCAACCCTTCTCACTCAGGCTCTCTATGGGACCTTGACAACCATGAGGTGGTTGAATGTTCAGTGTAAGAATGTTGTTATTAAGTTTAAGTGTGACATTTTGTGTTGTAGTATAATATTGTGATTTATAATTGTCATATGACTTGGGGTAAGTAATGTATTATTTAATGTTGAATTAACTTTAAAGTTGATATAAATTATACATTTTTATCTTGCATAGTAGTGTCAGTCAGTTGATTTCCATAAATATGTGTATGTGTGCAAGCTGGTGGAAATATCAAAATAATAAATATACCTGTAACATAACATGATGCTCCATAAGTCATGTGTTAATATTTGAAATTATAATAGACATAATTATTACTATGAATATTGTTACAGGCTGAGTTTACTGCATACTGTTTATCTTAGGCATTCTTGCTTCTGTGTTGAGAATAATTCAATTATTAACAAAATAGATCCACCATTTGGTCTTAGTTTTTTGTGCAGTTTGAATTATTGATGTTCTGAAGCCTCTGTTTTTAGTGTATTTTAACTTTTTATATGTGTGAATAGCTCAACATTTAGTGCAGTTTAACCTTTTAGTGGGTTTAATGGCTTGATATTTAGTGCAATTTAACCTTTTGGCTGTTTTAATAGCCAGGCATTTAGTGTAGTGTAACCAATTAATGGTGTGATTGTGTCAGCTTTTTTCTCTGTCTATCATGTTAGTGTTGTGCACTGGTTGTATTAAATCTACATTTTGATTGATATATTATTATCACAGGGTAGATTTTGTTGATGAATTTACTAACATGGTTATATTTTTATGTTTTAGGTATGTGTAAGTGAGGATGGTCAAACCGTGGTGATTTCCGACACTGGGCATCATCGTATTGTGGTCACAAACAAGTCTGGTCTTGTTAAGGTATATTTAATCATTATCATTATTATTATTATTTTCCAATCATGATAACCATTGATGATAATTTTATTGAGGCAGGTTTACAAGAGCAGCCGTAAGAAGTGGAACCCATAGCAGATAGCTGATGCATAAAGCAGGGACTAGAGTAGACCTACTGACTTGGCTTTCTTTGCTGATTGAATGCAACAACAAACAAATGTTGAATATCGTATAAATTAAATATACCAAAATTGTTTCAATACATAATTAAATGAAAATAAAGAAAGGCTATTTAATAGAACTATTAATTCCAAGTGAAGGGTTTGTTATGTCATCATGTGACTGCAAAATGGCTGCCTGTAAGTTTTCTTATGTCTTGGAAGGTAAACTTGTTTTAGGAATGGTAAATTGTGGCAAGCTCAGGGACCAAGGTTATAAAGTTGAACTTTGTATCTCAAATCTCCATTCTCAAACTAAAGTATTTGGGTTGAAATGATTTCATTGTAAATAGTTCAAAAATAAAGTTCAGTTCAATCATGTTGACAAATAAGGTATTAATATCACCATTATTTTATCTTAGTTAATTTTGAAGTATTAAACTACAAATTATGATATTTGAACTTTGAGGCTGATCTCGAGTTCCATGAACTTTGACCTATTCATTTGTTTTTGTTCTCTGAATCTGTTTATAACACTTGCTTCATTGTTCATTCATTTGATTTTACCAGCGTACTATAAGTCCTTATACATGTATTATGTACAAACAAATTTTATATGCTCATAATTAATTTATAAATGAATGCATTACAATTATTCAAAAGAAAACAAGTTATTAACAATGCAGCATCTGCTAGGTATGGTTAGACACAAATCTTGACATTTTACATTACCTAGTCAATTTGTCAATGACAATATTTATATAATGTGCTAATTGCTTGTACAAAAAACACTGTTTTATATCACGATGAAGATTTCAGTGAAACAATTAAATTTGTTATCATGATGCATGATTTGGTGTGTCACATTACGTCAGTGTGTCACATGACATCATGTCCATCCTAAAATAGATTTGAAAAAAGTATCACAGCTATGAATGAGCACAGGTTGTGATATACGTCCAAAATTGTCATGTAGGCTTACACAGCAGTCACTATAAACAGAATGCCTGACACGAAGTGGTAATAAAAGAGACGTTTTCAATGCAGAAAATGACACAAACATTTATCCTTATTACTTTGGCTGTATTCATTTGTATTGGTGAAGTCCTTCACTATGATTAGTCCTCATTAATGAATGCAAGAGGTCCTACTATAGTCGCTTACAAATGAACATATGTTTCCGGTAGATAAATTTTGGAGACAATCAGTTTTTAGACAGAAAATCGAGTCATTATTCATTTTGTTGTTTATGTGTGTAAAACAAATTATGATGCAGTCGATGTAAAAGTCACCTGTATCAATGTGTTGTCTTAACATACCTTTTGTGAGAATACTAGGTTACAAGGTGCAATTCATTCTAGAATATTTTCATACTTCGTATTTTGCTGTTAAAAACTGAAGGGTTGACACCAAAAAATGGGGTCAGTTGGATTACTACACACAACTTTTTTCTGGCCTTATACAACAAGTGATACAGCCAGTTTTTGTGAGTTTCATTGTTGTTGAAAAATATTTCATAAGAGTAATCTTTGTGAATGCATTGTTATAATTACACTAATACATTTGTCTTTTAAGTTGGCAAGCCTGGTTATTGGATTGGGTATGTCCTCAGTGAAGAAGGCATTATTGTCAAACAATTGGTCTCCATTCCATAACTTTGGTTTAGATTGACATATTTGTACCAACTTTGCCATCTAAGGAATTGTTACAGTGACCAGTATCTGTGGATTCTATTTTGGTGTTCTTAGGTCTAAGTCACAATTGCTAAAAATTGGACACCAGTTTCTGCTCAATAAAGTGTTGAAAGCATGTATTTGTGGCTTTGCCATGTTTTTGTTTGTATATAAACTTGAAACACAAATAACAATATGATAAACAAATATGCTTTTTTATTTTTTAGGCTTTCAGAACATCATTTAAATTGTCATCTAAAATTGTTCACTTCATGACAATAACAAGTTTCATGTTACATTCATTTTCCATTCAACAAAACAATAAATTATCTATATACAGTATATACACAATTTGTTGTTTGTAACATGACCATGTTCAGACATTTGTTCTGACAAAGATGTAATACTTGCTATGGACATCATACAAATATGGTTATAACTGTATCACTACATTTTCCATTTGCTACTATTTGCCATCCAATTTGTGCATCATTTGTTGCATGTTTGCCCGTCTGTTAATTGAAAATAGTTTGACAACGATACTTCTTACAACATTTGACCCTCCCATCATAACATGCAAGAGGGATTGATTCATGTATGACATGAACTAAGCATTTTTTGATGCTCCTTTGCAATGTAATACATCACAAAGAATGACACAAGCATTACAAATGCCACTCTTATTATTTGTAATGACCATAAATCATTAAACAAGAGTGTATGTTGAGAATATTATTTGTAACACCAATTATTAACTGAAAGGTTAAACTATTAGAACAACTTCAGTCAAATGATATTATAATAACAAAAATTTGTGTAAGATCATATGATATGTTGATCATGATGTAGCAATCAATTCCTGACAGAACTAATACAAAGATCAGACTTTATATCCTCTTGTTGGTCTGTATCAGACTTTATCATCTTATTGTTCTGTATGATCCATGATGATCCTTGATGTTAGTGTGACCCTCATTGTATTTTTAAGTTATGACAGGAATGTCAGTAATACACACACATGCATTTACATTATTCTCTTAAAGCTGGCTTTGTAATATACTTTAATTTCTGACTCCACTGTCTGTCAGATGGAATTATTTGTTTCTAAGTGTTCACAGACTGTATCTACAACCTTCTATGTTGATCATCGCATCCAAATGTCTCTCCTACCATGTTCAAACATTCATACTAGAAACAAAAGGCACCAAACCTTGTAAAATATTATTGATTTCACAATTCTCAATTTTGAATAAAACTTAAGATATACAAGTTATCATTTTCATGTTAACATGGTCCCAGATGTTGGTTTATATAAATGAACTTTTAGGTATGCATTTTATTGAGTTTTGGTAAAAAATTATTGTAAGTCTATCAGAAATTTCTATAAACTAAAGTCCGTCTGCTTCCATACACAGTGAATTGCAGTGCTTTGTTTAAGTAAAACTTTATTAAAAACTGATCTATGCGTATCACAGATTTGTGCCCTGTATGTTTGAAACTATTGTTAGTATTATAACTTTGGTATTATTTTATTAAAATCCCATCAATTCCATTCCGCCCATGGCCATCATGGCAGGATTCATGTTTCCATTCATGCCGCTCATTCCATTCATTCCACCCATTCCACCCATTTCGCCCATTCCACCCATGCTATTCATGCCACTTGGAAATGCTATTCCCATCATACCTGCTGGCTGTGTGTTAGTGTTTTCTGTGGATGCAGAAGCCGCTGCTGCATCTGCCATGAATTTGGCAAACAATGCCGCATCAAATTTTGGTGGAGGAGATGCTGCTGTTGTAGGCTTTGCTGCTGGCTTAGTTGTTACCACTGGTGTTGGAGCTTTTGGTGCAGTTGTTGTTTTAGCTGCATCAGCGGCCTTCTTCTTGGCTGCTGCTGCTTTACTGGCTGCAACAAATTTAGCGAGAGCTGCTCGTGCGGCAGCTGCAGCTTGTGATGTGGATTGTGGAACGGTTGTTTGCTTCTGTGTTGGTGGCGATGGAGTAATGGATTGCATGCCTGATCTCATTGCATTGTTCATAAACATCATTCCTACTCCTGGTAGCTCTAAGAAAGCTCCAGCCATGTTCCTCTGCTGCATCCAAGATAAGGCTCTCTGGAATATGTACTGATCAATCTGTTCATTGGTAGCCTCACCTTTCACTCCAGGTACTTTAATCTTTAGATCTTTAGCTATACCTTGCATGAGTGTAACATACGGAATCATTCTGACTGCACTGAGGGGTAATCCACCATCTGTATTGTACAACACCATCATGGCTGCATTTGCGGATGCCTGAGGTCCAACTATTGTTCTTACAAGTGTGTTCAAAATCATATAATCTGCTGCACCTAGTTCTATTGAACTCATAACAAGACTCATCATCGGATCATTGGTCATGCCTCCCATCATCATACTGGGCATCATTGAGCCAAAGTTCATGCTGGACATCATTTGGTTCATCATCCCAGAGCCCATACCCATCATTCCAGAGCCCATACCAGGCATACCAGAGCCCATACCAGACATTCCACCATTACCACTCAACATTGACATAAAATTACTAGGAAATTGACATTCTCCTGAAATATCAATAAAACAGTTTTATATGAATGACTTGTTACTGTTATGGAGATATGATATGACTTGTAAGAACTATGGAAGATGACAGGAAATCTTTTGGTGATTATTTTGTTAGTTTATAATTCAGTTTTTCTGCTTTTGTTCTATATAGATGTTCACTATATACATGTATTATCTTTACATCTTTGTTTTCAAAATTTCGCAAAATTGGGAACCATTATTTTATTAAATTGAATATCCCTTTTAAAAATGTGTAGGTATTGACATTTTGTCTGACAGATGTTCAAAGTACAGTTAATGTGTTCTTCCCCCACCCCCTCCTCTCTATAATTTTAGTTGAGCTGCCTCGAGTATATTATTTCAAACTCAATCATTTTTTTGACAATTGGGGAAAAATACTTGGTTTCAGTATATATTGTTGGTTGGTTGGCAGAAATTTTCAAGTCTTTTTTTTGGATGTATGGTTCACATGAAAGTGAAAATATCAGCAAGAGAAGATTGTCCAAGGCTGAAAAAAAGCAGGGAAACGTAGGGCCTGTTGGATTTGTAGAAACCAGGTATTTTTTATATACACCATATTTATATTCCACTATGATTCCTGCAAAGTCTACTTTAACATTATTAATGTTTCATTTTCTTTCTGCTTGGCTAGTTTAAACATTGTGCAGACATACTTTTGTATGGTCGACATTAACATTGAATAATTATGATGCTGAAAAGAATACTTTAGATTAATTGACTTATGTCAGAAATATTATTATACACAAATGAGGTACTTGATGGGACATTAACATTTAAATGTATTCCTTGTACATACCAATGTGTTGTCTTGTTTAACCCTTTTAAGAAAGGCTTAGACAGTTACATTTGGAAAACTAGACAGAAATACAGCTACAACATGAAACACGACATTAATTATTACGTTAAATGTTTCTATTTATTTTCTCAAAACCAGATGAAAATTCAGGATGCAAATATCTTCTAATAGTTTGTATTTTAAGTCTAACGATGTCAATCTCAGTGTTGTTACCAGTTGCAAATCTCAAGCCCATAATTGGTTGATTCAGTTTTGAAATTGACCAATGGCAAAGAGTTATTTTATCAAAACAATTACAATGACTAGGATAGAAAACTTTCCCAATTTAATTTTTTGTCTAAACTTTTGTGAGAATGTGTGTGTATTATACATTTCCAAATATTTTCATACTGCAGGAAACTCTAGAGTCTGTGCCAAAGAAATAAGGTTGTTTTTGCTGGCTTTACCATCGTACATATGAATTTATTTAAGGGTTCATTGTATCAATATATTGATATTTAATTGTTCAATCCGAATTTACAAAAGAAAATATTTTGATATGTGTTATCTTTTTTGATATTGTATGATCTGTTCTTTTGAAATTTTGATAAAACTTGAGTACCATTGCTTAAATATAATGGAACTTTTTGCACGTAAAGAAAAATTGTTGCAGGATTTAATAATAGTCCTCCATGTTAAAGTTTCATTGTTCCATTGACATAAATCATGTAGTTTTAATGGAGAAAATAGACATGCTTAAATTACTCATAAACTTCATTAACTGTGGTTAACTACTGGATTATTGTCAAACTTTGTAATATTACTGAGCAAAATTAATGAAATTCTAGTTTTATGAATTGAATATAACATGACGGGGATCATAGGTCAGGGTTGAATTTATAATTTTGTAGTGAATACATTTTGACTTATGGATTCAATTGCATTCAAGATTCTTCAAAACATAGCTTTTGTTGTAAAGGTTCCATATTAATATTAATTCATGAATATGGGGTTTCATTAAATTCAATTCAATGGCTTACAGTACTTTGATTTAATGTTAGAATTAAACTGTATCTGTAAACCCAAGAATGACCAAAAGTCCAGAATCATTCATTTAACTTGATGCTGACTTACGATGAATCACAAAAATCAGGTTTCCAGAATTTAATTTTTATCCTTAAGACTTATTTATTCAATACATGTAGGTTTTCTTGTCTTTTTTTGTTTTTGAGTAAAGTGTAAAATGTGCTCAGAAGTTTTTAACAAAGCTGTTAATGAATAAAATAATTAGTAAATATGCTTCTATCAGACACCTTTTGTTTTTGGACATTTTTGTCAATTGTTGTGTACAAATGTGGTACAAATGTATTGTTTTGTAAAAAAAAATTCTACTTGGGTCTTGATATTATCTTAAAACATGAGTTAACACAGATATTTTTTTTAAAAAAAAAAGATCTTACCTGAAGCGAAAAGGAAAATAAAGATGGCCAAAGTTGCGAAAGATTTGATCTTTTCCATTATTACTACTATAAAATAATCCCAGAAAGCCAGAAGATGGACCAACCCCTACCAGAATGTAAAGTTCCTTCACTGAGGATATGTAAAACATGTTCATAGTTTTGTTCTATCTTGGGACGGAACATACCATTTTTCCAGGGGGAGGGTTAATTTTTGATGAACAAATTTATGTGTTACTCAAAATAATGCATTGAGTAATTGGATACAGTCTTGTGGAAAGTTTTATTGTATTGATTTATGCAATCATTTAATTGTATGAATTATTTTGTTCATGAATGAATGGCTCTTAAGACTTAATTCTCACCCCCATTGTTTATTATAGACCTGTCCATAAACGATTTTTGACAAGGTAGGCGGAGCAATAGTTTGTTAACGTGACTTATTTGTAATGAACAAGTGACTTAGATTGACAAGCTCTAGTGTTTGTCAAAATTGGTGTGAAAATGTTTCGTTTCTTCTTTCAACACTTATAAGCTTGTATAGTTGTGATATGATGTGTAATTAACAAATGATGCTGATGTTGTTCAGTACATTTAATTAGTTTCAAAAAAAAAACTGTCTTAAATGCCGAGTCATATCCTGTCAATGTGGGTTAAATGAGCTATATTTGAGGCAGTGCACAATTAGTAGACAGCTAAGAACAAATAAACTTTTGTGAAAAAAACACTTGCAACAAAAACATTCAGCCACAATGGTTAATTGTTGTCATATTTTAGCACATACTAGAAAACTTTAAATCTTAAGAATTATTACAATTGTGATGCACCAATTAACAGATTATATTGAGAATTCTGTTGTTATTTATGAATCTCAATGCTGTAAAGCACACCCACTTAGCCCCACAGGTAGAGAATACGGTTCACAGGTCTCGGGGTTGTGAGTGTCAACCCAGGTCATGGTACATGTTTCCTGTGATGATTTGGATGAAGACACTGCATTTAAGGTGTTGAGCTAAATGTATACGAGCTACACAGGGTCTGAGGTTAACAAATATATCAGTCTACACATCTAAAGCTGAAATCTCATATTTTATATTTTATGATTATAAGTTAATGTACATATATGACAAAACAATGCTGATATTAATTATACATGTACTGTCAGCATTTTTTCTCTGAATTTACCGGTTTATTAAGCTATTTTAAGAAATTAAGATTTGAGACTGTTTTCATGTATACCACCTTTTGGTCCAATCAACTTGTCTACTCAGTCTACTTATTCTACGGTTAACTGTTATAGGATTGACCAGCTTAAGAAATAATCATTATAATAGTATTTTATGATTTGTAATTCTTGAACTATGCTCATTCATGATTTACCGGTGATGTTTTATGACATATTTGTGGTATCCTGTGTAATATTTGAAAGGCATGAGTAGATGTTCTTGATTAGGTTACATAGAAATTGTCTTGTTCAGGGTTACTTGACCACAAAATTAGGATAGGTAGGTCAAAAAACTTCCAATTTTTTTCTTAACGCCTTTTGGGGAGAGATTAGGCACAATGCATCATTGAATATTTGTTTTCTTTGGACTTTGCCTTAGAAACTTTAGGGTTGCACTAAAAATCAGGGTTTGTTGAGTACATAACTGTTTCTTTTCTGGCCTTGGGGACAATTTGTTCGTCATCTTCATCATTTCTCTCTTAAATGTCGTTATTAACATCTGGTGTCCTTTTTAGACAATAGTTTTGTTATTTGTCAGGGTTAGTTTATGAAAAGTTCTGCATTATTTGTTAATTAATTGTACGTACATAAAATCTGTATGAAATCATTGAGATCAGGAGACGCATTAATGAGCTGTCATTTGTTATTGAATACACTTCACATGTCTACGTTTGATGTCAGATTGTCAATGAGGCTGTAAATATCAACGTTTTTATGACGTATTGACAGCATTGCTATTACTTAGATGTTACAATTATTGAATATTTTTATGTAAATATGTTTTGGCTTTTTGAAATGGCATTTAATTGACTGTAACAATATTCTGGTTCTAGTTGTAAGGATTAGCAGCATGTAGTATTATGGGAAATATTTTTTTTTCCTTACATATTGGCTTAATCTTATTTCATTAAGATTATTTTCAATCTTAAACAAGATGCTAAGTGTGCATGCACAATCAGTGAATTGAATCATAAATGTATGTTATATGTTGTTTTTTCACTGGGGTTTAACATCACACCAACAGCCACAGTCGTTTGGCAACTTTTCCAGGGAAGATCCTAGGCTTACACATGAGTTGAGCCACCAACCATGTATAAGCTAGCTGGACAGCTTCTTCACAAGTCATATAATATTTGATCTCAAATGGGATTTACACTCACAGCGATGAGACACTAGTAATGACAAGTTATAGACTATAATCACTTGACTAAAGAGACCCTATAATAATACATATCTATCATATAATACACCAGTACAATTTATGTAATACATATCTGTATTTTATTTTAAGTTTTATTTTACATGTAATTATTTATATTGCACTATATATTGTTTTGTCAACATCAATTTATGTATCAATTAATCTCTGATGATGTATAACTGTCTGGGATGTTTACTGTACTGATAGTTTGTACAGAATAAATACTGATTATAAATACTGGAAAAATGAATTCAGTGTTTAATTTGATTTATTTTAATGCTGGAGATATTTAATAAATGAGATTTATTGTAGAATGGTGTAAACTGATTATACAAATGTTTAGTTAAAATTGTCGAACAATATTGATGTAGGCATCTTCTCTAGGCTTACATTGGAAAGTGGAAAAACAAATGGTTCCCCTTGCAATTTTAGGCAGCCATTGTTGTCTAGTTGCTGGTTCCTAACTTGAATAAATTATATTTTTTTTTGGTTAAATCTCTCCTCTCCATACTCTTCACTGGTGGTAATTGTTGCCTTAAGTGGCTTGTGGCTATAAAGTGGTACAATTTTAGTTGTGTTTCTATATAATCTGATATACAGTGTCATTGATAAATTTGGTTAATTTTGGTAGACATATCTTGTCATGTAAATCAATCAAAATACAGACCACACACTCCTGTTAGAGACAATTGATGTTATCATGTTCATTTAACACCGAAAATGTTACTGTGTACTAACTTAAATCCAGTCAGACTCCCACCTGTTACATCTGTCTAACCGTGTGACAAGATAATGGATTCTGTTGACCTAAAGGTGTAATAACTATTAGTTCTACATCACGCTAACATGACTGACCTTCGTCATAAAACACATTTTGGTCATTAGTGATCAACATAATATTATTCTTGTAAAACATATCAATGTTTAGTCACTGAATGTCAGCTGTCATCTTAATTGTCCATGGTAGATCAAAAGTCTATATGTACAACTGTATAAACGTTATGTTAAACTTTGTTTTATGATTTTGTCTTAATAACAGAACTTAAATTGGACATATTCTTTCAATTAAGATACATAGAAAGAAAACTAAACATGTGTTAGTATATCAGTGACTTAGATCTGTACTTGTCTAACTGATGTCTTTGAAACTTAACAGCTGACTGTACTTGAAAATAAGATATAAAGTTATCTTGGTAATACTGTCAGCGTAACATTTTGACCGACTTGTAGATTTGACCTACTTGTAGATTTGGTCAGCTTGTTTTATTTCACCCTGCAAACTCATTATTTACATTTCTCAATAAATGCATACATGAAAATATCCACGTTGTTATTATTGTATTGTATTGAAAATTCCTGCTGTGACATAATTATGTGTAATAATCACTGACATATGATCAGTTTAGGGATTGTCTTCATGACACATGTTAAATGATTGCTGTGTTACTTGGATCTGTTGTCTCATTTTTTGTCTGTATAGTACATTTCAAAGTATATATATTTGGTCACATTCCTAGCATAGGCAATGGTTAGTACTTGTAAGTGTTTCTGTACTCGAGACCCTTTTTTTATCCCTGGAGTTTAACGTCACAGCAACAGCCAAGGTCATTTTGTGACTTTCCAGCTTTAACAGTGGAGAAGGACCCAGGCTTATACCTGGGTAGAATCATCAAACTTACATAAACTAGCTGGACATATTCTTCACATGCGAAATTTGGTCCCGCATGGGATTCAAACTCTCACCACGAGTTTGAATCCCATGTGGGACCAAATTTTGCATGTGATTACAAGTCAGAGAGACTGTAACCACTCAACCACAGAGGCCCCCGTTCAGAGGCTCTAAAGTGGAATTTAATTTGTAAAAAAATGTATGTTTTATCTTCATTTACAGCATGTTATTGGTGGCACAGAGAGAGGATACAAGGATGGTTCCCTCACTGAGGCACGCTTCTCTTCACCTCAAGGTGTTTGTATACATGGCTCCCGGCTCTATATAGCTGATACTGATAATCATGCTGTACGGAAGGTAAATGGATCAGGGTCAAAACTTTAGATTTGATTTACTAGTCAAAATCAAATGTTTGCTTTTCAGTATTGACTCTATCTGACTACTTTTGGAACACTATTCATAAAAGGGTTTTTTACACTTTTACCATGAATGAAATAGATTTGATTTATTTATTTGCTGTCTAAAATATATTAACATTAATTGTGATGTTTTAAGAGCATTTAATTTATGCTAGGGTTGTCAATAGTCTGCAAATCTTGATAATTTACTAAGGCATCCATGATTTGTCTAAAAATATCAAACCTAAAATATGTAGTACTGGTTAAAAATCTCAAATTAACAGGGGTACAGTAAGAACCCTTCACAACATGTACCATTTGTGTGCCAGATGAAAATATTACATACTAGTACACACATAGCAGCTATTATTTATTTATAATTTAGGCTGATCTTGATACAGGGGAGGTTACTACATTAACTGGTACTGGTTGCCAAGGTAACGATAAAGAAGGTGGAAAAGTTGGTATTGAACAGGAGATATCATCACCGTGGGATATCTGTATATCCGATAGTCCAGGTATTTTTTTACATCATTTATTTAAGAAATATTGTGTCTCCTTTCCTATTGACCTGAAATTATATAATATCTGTATGCATCATGTGCAAAAATGAGCAAAGGACAGAACACCACTTGTCTAAACACCATATTTTTGCATATGTGGATGAATACATATTTTACATGTAACTCCATTCAAATGCTCAGAATAGCTAAATTACTTACATTATTATCTCATTTTTGGCATATGTTCTTTACTGTTCATGAAAAGACATTCTGTGGTATATAGTGTTGTCATCATGCTGACAATTTATTCTATTTAATTGAAAGCATACCATAATTGCGTTACTCAAAATTACCAAAAATCAGAATAAGATGTACATGTGGATATAATTATCATTATGAAACAAGATTTATCTGTATGCACCTATTATTGTACATTGTGTATTCTTTGTACAAATATTAATACTATATAATTCATATGTTTTTAATTTTATCAATGTAGCTAATATTGTTTACACAGAAACCTTTGATTAACTGTCATTTTGTTATGTTTGATAGTTCACAAATATGTATAGAAACATTACCAAGTATGGAAATGTCAGAGTAAATTATTATTCAATTAGATAAATTAGTCTCTCACACCAGTCCTGACAGTCGCTCAAGTTCAAACAGAAGACTGTCAACCATTTTTACCATCAGTATGACAGAGGTGTTGATGTAATGTGACATTTTAATGATACTTAAACCTGTCTTTTATAACCTATATTTAATGTATCATGAAGTGATACATGTTCTACTTACACTGTGTATTTCTGACACAACTGTAGTATGGTGACTTACAATATTTTTTTATCAGCTAAGTTTTACTCAGTCAACCCAGTTATCTTTAATAGAAAAACTTTAAATGAAAAAGGTCAAATTTTTTTCTTCACTCACTGATTGTGAACATTGCTAACCCAGCTGTAGAATCAGCTGTGTGGACCTAGTCCCATGTCTCAGGATTATAACTAAACAAATATTACTATTAAAGGTCATTCTTAAATGATGACTAGAATTATTCTCTTCTTCTGCTGCATTTATGGTGCATTTTGAGATATAATTGAATAAACCTATAAGAATATTGAACTGTTTATTTTTGTAAACAGTAGCATAGACAAAATAAAGATTTTTTGGTATTAAGTCAATTTTTTCCATTTTACCAAGCAATTATAACTTGTCTACATATTCATAGTTCTCAAAAATGAATAATTTTTTTAATACAAGTTGAACTAATTGGGGAAACAAAAGATGGATTAAGTATAATGTTTCATATTGGTCAGGCTT